>JABSTT010002580.1:0-40480 GCA_013339685.2 Hyalomma asiaticum | reverse complement strand
CGTGTACTTTCTACCGATGGCAAGCAAAAGTACATAGAGTCTGCAAACACACAATGGTAATTGTGTCTAGCTAAGGCTAAGTCTAGCATCACTCTTTAGAAATATGTGACAGCATACAAAGGCGTGTTGGTGTACAAGTTGAAATTGTAATCCATAAAAGCACTGAGTGACGCACATAATTTACAAGTTGCAAGCATCTTTTTCTCTGTGCATTTACTCAAAAGATATCTCAAACTAATACATATTCCTCGAGGAAAGCTGCAAAACTCTGGCATTTCACACATACATACACACACATATATCCAGAGAGAGAGATAAAGAGACAGGAAGGCAGGGAGGTTAACTAATACACAACTATAGCTCACTTATAATCCCACTGTCAATAATGGGCATGCCTACATCAGTGCACTCAACTGTTTACGTGCTAGCTGGGGCCATGAGTTGTGACCAGATGAATTATTAAATGTGAAGCATTTCTTGGTGAACATAGTTACTGTCTATCTATCTATCTATCTATCTATCTATCTATCTATCTATCTATCTATCTATCTATCTATCTATCTATCTCATTTGACTGGTAGACCCCAACATTTTGGAGGTAAGGTATAAATGTGTGACTAACACGAATGACAAATATTTGATATTGCTAACCTGATATACTCATCATATATGTCATGATTAACAATACTGCAATCATGCATAGCTCACAACCATAGTTCTTGGACCACAGTATACGAGTATGCGCCACAGGTGTTTGTATTTGATAAGGCTTATGTCAATCAAGGACCAACTAAAATAGACATATGAAACACCGTGGCTGCAGGGACCGAACCCACAACACTGAGCGTTGCATGAAGTTTTCTGCACCTCACATGGCGCATTGCTTCCAGGATCAGCACACATTTTGCTGTTCATGATTGACACAGAATAACCGGCTCAAGCAGCTTCGCTCTTAAACCAAGAGAGGAACACCATTTCTCGTAGCTTGCGTTTGAAATGCATACATAACACACACACACACACAAAGACATGCACACACAGCCTACGAAGCGGTAGGGGGATATTGAACACGGGCCCTCAAGGTGCCAAGCAGGCACGCTACCACTACAGCGGCTCCTCCAACGCAGTTAGAGTAAATAAGCCTATTGCACCAGCAGTTGTTATATTGGTGCTTGCGTTATGTGAATTGCATTTCTAATGTATGATGAGCACTATCATAGCAACGCATATATGTCTGTATGCTATTGTGCAACTTTGCTCTATACCGTAGGAACACCTCAACAAACAATGCTTCTGAGACCACATCAACGCACGCACCATATAGTGCATTTTTCTTTGACAAAGTAGACATTTGTGCTTCGGACTAATGTGAGTATCAATATTACATCATACCATGAGCTATCACTCATTCACCATGCTATCAACGTTCCACGTTAAGCATACATCTTGAGTGGGTATTCATGCGTTTTGCACAAGGAGCTTGATCCTACCCGTAACACTTCGCTGAATGACAAAGAATTCGTCATTGGCAAGTTCTTTGCAGACTGCTTCACATGACGCCAATTCACACAGTGTGGGGGACCTGCAGGATCTTTTCTTGCTTAACATTGTACATGCCTTATTTTCCTATTCAAAATAAATGAATACCAAGCACCATGGCTGGAAAGCCCCTTTGACCTAAGCAATGACGTGCATTTAAGTATTGCCTACATTTGAGCCAATTAGTAAGTAGCATGAGCTTAAATGAAAGCTGAGTAGGCTGTGAAGCAGTCAGGGTTTAATGAAGGTTGAATTGGAGGAGTTTCCACAGGGGTCTTTAATAAGTGCTACGTTTTTCGCAGTGGAGTGTTTGCAAATGCTTGCCAGCAGTTTGTGTATAGCCTACCACACAAGTCCCATTGTTCATTCATAGTCTTAAAGGTATGCGAATTTGATCCAGCACATTGTGAGGCACAGAGAAGCCTTCCCGTGATCGATCTTGTGGAAAATATGGTGGGCCAGCAACTCTCGCTGCTTCACCGAAAAATCTTCCTGGAAAAGATGCAAAATAACGAGGTCCATTAGACATTTTGTGCACATAAAAATGATATCTTCATTGAAAATGCTTACTTCGCTTCTCTTATAGAAGTCTAATTTTTAAACACATGTTACATTCAACAGTGAGATTCTGGTAAGTAGTTTGTTGTGAGCTTCCTACTTGCTGTGCGGCACACACATTTATACGAAATGCACAAAGGCAAAGAAACGCGAAACAACGTTACATGTGCACTTTAAAAATGTCCGCAATGTTAGTAAAGTCCATCGCGCAGTTACACATGTTGCACTTGAGCGCCTTGTCAAAGGCCGCCCCAGTGTTACTAGGCGCCAATAATATGCAAATGTGGACATATTGCCCGGCTGAGGGGGAAAAACAAAAGAACTGATTATCGGAACTGAGCGAATGTTAAAAATATGGGTTACATGCACATATAGACACATGACGACGTGATAAACACATCGGCTCCTGACCGGAATGACGAGGATTAGATCCCGGCCACGGCGGTCGCATTTTCGAAAAAGGCGAAAATGCGAGAGGCCCGTGTACTACGCGTTATCAGTGCACATCAAAAGAACACCGGATGGTCAACACTTCCCGAGCCCTCCGCTACTGCGTGCCTCATGATCATATCGTGGTGTCAGCATGTACTACACGAGCAATTATTATTTGCGATAGCCGCAGTCTTTCGCGTAAGTTTAAATTCACCGACAGCACGAAGTTGAAGCCTTCTCGCATGAAATAATATCACACAAGATTTTTTTTTTTAAGTGAAGGGGCGATTTCGGGAGCTGATCGAATGACCTTCCGACGCCTGTACTGCCTTCACGGGCTTTCCTAAACGCGCATTTATGTCGCGTCGTTCCTACATATACGCCTAACGCCTCTTTTTTGCCTTTAATTTCGCTTAGACAGCGCGCTATGTAGAACACGTACACATGCATCAGCGGCGATACAGATCAACAAACAAACAAAACAAATGCATGACTTACCGTGGGTGCGCCGGAATGGGCCGAGCTTGCATGGTTGCGCGTCGCGGCATGGCGAAACCATCACTGTCGCAGCATGACATAAGTTTTCCTGCCGTCACATCACAACCTTCGCGTTCAGCGGCGAGAACACAGTGAGACTGCCCGCACAAAACACGCACACTGTGTCAACTCAACAGCACCATTTTCATGCAGCGTTCACAGAGCCAACTGGCCATAATTTCGATATCCGCGATACGGCTGAGCTTGCTTCGGGCACCCACAGCGGCAAAGGCACGGGCGCGGCTTGCGCCCGACGGAACCCTCGCACCGGCGCTGTTCGCTGTTCTGTTGATAGCTCTCCACCCGCCTGCGTTTGCTTTTGCTTTTAGATGCGAAGCAGCTCTTGAGTAGCCTGTGTAACGCTGTCCCTCCGTCCGCACAAGCACGAGGCAACGCGCTTCCCTCGGCGCAGGTGTTGGAGCGGTGCCAAGTAGGTCACGCCGGAGCTGGGCGTTAGCGTCACGCTCCCCTCGCACGCTTCCCTCGCAGGTGCGCGCGTACGTCACTCTCTCCCTCACCCGCCGGAGCGCCCGCAGCTGCCGGCTCCAACGCCCGCTCGCCTCCCGTGTCTGCGTTTCAAACAAACGTTTACACCAGTAAACGCTACACCGAGTTTCGCTTCAAACTGTTCTTCCAGCACCCGCGTTAGCGCCGTTCAACCCGTGACGCCACCCGTGCGCAACGCTGCTGCTTCGCATCCCATCAGGGTTCCCTTCGGGGAGATGGTCCAAGTTTCTTTTTGTTTTGTCTCCTTGCGCGTGCACTCGTCTTTAACAGCGTACTAGAAGTGCGGTGGTGGAATTCTTGGCTTGCTTTCTCTTGTCGGTGCCGATCGGTGCGCGTCAGGCAGGCCGTCCGAAGACGCGATCCGACTGCGTGCGCCGACGCACAATCTTTACGCGGCGCGCTCGCAGAGAGTCGCTTGTACTTTTTCTTGTTGGACTGTATATTCAGGATGTCAAGGTACGTTGAGGCTTGCCACGTCCAGGCCGGCAACGCTGCAATCGCATATCGTTGTGCGGCGATATTTGCGAACGATGGAGTACTGGGCGCTGTTCACGCTACGGATGCTGGAGTTCCGCGAGTTTCTAACTCCACATAAGCAGCATGGGAATTCGCAGACTATGTTACTCTTCCTTGAACGGAAGAGTAAGCCCCGCGGCTGACTCCGCATTCCTCCCACCTAGAATTGAAAAACTCTGGGTAGAGTAATGAAGTTGTCCTACCCTCGCATTACTCCCCCTTCAGCTAAGAGTGCATGGCAGATAAGCAAGCAGAACTGGTGGTCGACACAGGCGAACGTGAAAGCGCGTCGGCATCAAGTGCGCCGGCGGCCAGGTCGGTACACAACGCGCATGTTGAAGTCCTGTAGGCGCAGGGCCCAGCGAGCTAGGCGGTCGGATGGATCTTTAAGCGTGGACAGCCAACAAAGCGCGTGATGGTCTGTCACGACGTCGAAGGGACGGCCATACAGGTATGGTCGAAATTTGCCAAGCGCCCAGATTATGGCCAAGCATTCTTTTTCTGTAACAGAATAGTTCATTTCCGCTTTGGTGTGGGTGCGGCTCGCGTATGCAACGACGTACTCGTCGAATCCTGACTTGCGCTGCGCGAGCACAGCGCAGAGTCAAACTCCGCTAGCGTCGCTATGTACTTCGGTCGGAGCAGTAGGGTCGAAGTGACGTAGTATCGGTGGCGTAGTGAGCAGGTGACGGAGTTTTTGGAAAGCATGATCACAAGCGGACGACCAGGCGTAATTCTTTGAGTCGCTTCGTAGAAGTTGATTCAAGGGGGCTGTGATCGACGCAAAATTGCGAATGAAACGGCGAAAGTACGAGCAGGGGCCGAGGAAGCTATATACGAAGTTCTCTTAGGGAGGAGGGCTTAGGAAAATCGGCGACAGCACGCAGCTTGGCGGCATCCGGTAGAATGCCGTCTTTGGATACCACATGGCTAAGGATTGTGAGCTTACTTGCACCAAACCGGCATTTTTTAAGGTTGAGCTGGAGGCCGGCGTCATTAAGGCATTGTAACACTTCCTCGAGCCTAACAAGATGGGTGGGAAAATCGGGCGAAAAAATGACCGCGTCGTCTAGGTAGCAGAGGCATGTTTTTCACTTCAGGTCGCGCAAAAGGTTGTCCATCATCTGCTCGAAAGTTGCGGGGGCGTTGCAAAGGCCGAAAGGCATGACGCGAAATTCGTACAGGCCATCCGGCGTGACAAAGGCCGTTTTAGCTTGATCGTCTGGTGCCATAGGTGCTTGCCAATAGCTGCTTCGTAAATCGATCGAAGAACTCGGCGCCTTGGAGGCAGTCAAGGGTATCGTCAATTCTCGGTAAGGGGTAAACATCCTTACGAGTTATTTTGTTAAGACGACGATAATCGACGCAGAATCGAATGGAGCCGTCTTTCTTTTTCACCAGAACGACTGGGTATGCCCAGGGACTATTGGAAGGCTGGATCACACCACGATTGAGCATGTCGGCTACTTGGCCATCGATAACACGGCGTTCTGTCGCGGACACACGATATGGTCTTTGCCGCAGTGGCGCGCTGGATCCAGTGTCGATGCGGTGGCGAATTGTCGATGTGCAGCCTAACGGGAGATTCTGGCCGTCAAAAGAAGAACGGAACTCTTCAAAAGGCATAGAAGCTGGGCTCGTTGTGAAGCAGTCAGCGTGTCGGCGATTGAGTTATTTAGTGCGTCAGGCGGTGTAGGCTCTTGCGCGGGATGACACGTCACCCCGGCGATGTCGTGAGTTGCGATGGGACCAGTTGCCATGTCGATGATTGTAGAGGGGTCGACACGCTGGACTCGAGCAACGCACTCTTCGCGAAGCAGAATCAGGGGACACGACAGCTGGTTTGAGATGAGCAGTTGGCTGAAGCTGTCACGAACATCCAAAACGGCAAAAGGGAGCGGGGAACACTTGCGACGCACGAAGATCGCTGATGGCGTGAAAAGTGCGCTGCCATCGGTAACATTATTGCAGGACACGGTGGCAACGGCAGAAGAGTTCGGGGGTATTTCAACGTCTTCCGCAACAAATTACTTGTCGGCAACATCGCAAGCGCCAGAGGACGGGGCGTCGCAGAACGCGTCTAGTTCTACTTCGGCGCGTGAACAGTCAATAATGGCCTTGTTGGCGGATAGGAAGTCCCAGCCCAGAATGAGGTCGTGAGAACAAGAAAGCAGCACCAAAAATTCGACTATGTAGAGGAGGCCATCAATCAAGACTCGAGCAGTACATGCGGCGGTAGGCGTGATGCGGTCAGCACTAGCAGTACAGAGTGATATGTGCGTTAGCGGCGTCGTAACTTTCCTGAGCAAATGGCGAAGTTTTTCACTAATAACAGAAACTGCGGCACCAGTGTCAATGAGGGCGGGTGCAGCAACGCCGTCCACGTACACATCAATAACATTCGTCGGAGAAAACAGAGGCCTTGGTCTTTTCGTGGGTGACGCAGTTCTTGCCTCGGGAACTGCGACGACTAGTTTTCCCGTTCCGGCGTTGAAGGACGACGGCGCATTGGGGAAAGCGAGCGGCGCCGAGGAGATGGCGAGCGGCGGTCATCTGGAGTGCGGCGATCTGGATCGTCTGGCATCTGTCCGGTGTACCTGGGCGCGGAAGGCGAAGGGTGCGCGGTCGAATACGGACCAGGCACGAAGCTGCGACGGTACGATGGGGCATGACGATGGCAATATCGCGCGACGTGACCTGGTACACGACAAGAGTACCATATCGGCCGGTTGTCGGGAGTGCGCCATTGTCCACCGCTGGGTGGGATGTACCTCGGCTGGACGAAGCGGGGAGGTGTACGCAGAGGTACGGCGGGTGGAACCGGTGCAAAAATTGGAGGTGGCTGCTGCGCGATAACCTCTGCATAGCTGAGAGGTACATTTACCTCGGTATAGGCAACGGGGGCCGACACCGGCGGAGTCTCGCGAGCCGATGGCAGAGCTGCACAAACATGCTCCTACATGACCTGTCGGATATTTGCAGGCAAAGTGGAGGGTGGTCGCTCAGCTGTCGAGAGCAGCGAAAGCTGACGGGCGACCTCGGCACGAACGAACTCTTTGATCTGGCCAAGCAGCGAGTCGAGGTCAGGAGCGGTGACAATGCTCGAAAGAGTCTCGCCGGACACATGTTGGCGTCGTGTAAGCAGACGCTGTCGGCGAAGCTCATCGAAGCTCTGGCAAAGCTCGGTAACTTGAGAAACGGTGCCAGGGTTCTTCGATAGCAGCATATGGAAGGCGTCGTCTGAGATGCCCTTCATGATGTGGCGTACTTTGTCCGCCTCCGCCATCGTAGGGTCCGTACGCCGGCAAAGGTCGATGACGTCCTCTATATAGCTGGTGAAAGTCTCACCGCTCTGCTGGGACCGGCACCGTAGGCGTTGTTCTGCACGCAGCTTGCGTATCCCAGGGCGGCCAAAAACATTCGCGATGCTGGTCTTAAAGATGGGCTACGTGCGGAGATCGGCTTCGTGGTTCGTAAACCACAACTTTGCAACACCCGTCAAATAAAAGATGACGTTGATGAGCTTAAGAGGGCTGTCCCATTCGTTCGTAGCGCTCACCCGTTCATACGATTCCAGCCAGTCTTCAACATCGTTTTCGTCGGTGCCGCTGAAGATCTCAGAATCGCGCTGACGTTGGGCCACATACCACAGCTGGCGAAGCCTGTGGGGCTGTCTGGCTGGCGTCGTCGGGCATGGCGGACGGGAGAGTTCGGCTTCTTAATTCCAGGGTGGGAAAAACCGCAGCACCTTCCACCAAATTATAAGGCGAGATATTGACGGCACCCAAGAACAGCAGGCAGCGTCTCGACAAGAGCTGGGCACAAGTCTCGAGCTCCGGTCTCGCGCAGCATTGGCGATACGGCTGCAGCGCCAGGCATTCCTCTTCACTACAGTTGAAACAACTGAAGACGGTACGGGAAACGAAAGCGATTTGACCCGGTAAGGGCGGAGCACGAACGAATGAAGCCCGACACGTCTACTCGAGACGAACTCATGTTTTATTATGACATCCGCTGCCGCTCGTTTCACTTGCAGGAATGATGCAGCATCAGCACAAAGATGCCCCGCTGCATGGGGGAAGGAAAGAAGCTAGAGAGGGCGTCACATGACACTCTTGAAGCCTATGGTCGGATACATCCATATGGAAGAAGGAAAAAAGCACCGCCATATCCACAAAGTGAATGATGTTAGAGGAGCTTGCTGGGAGATGATCGGGTAACCCGCGAATCCTCCGTACACATCTCCTACCATCATATATGGGCGTGACAACGTTGTTATACGGCAGGTAGCGACCGCTTTTGGCGCTTCGCCGCGGCATCCCACGCCCGCACTTCTTCGCGGTTCTCTTACCGCCGCCTCCGTTTTGCTTCTGCTTCGCGACCTGTGACCGCAGGGTCCGCTTGACGGCGACCCCTCTTCGCTTGTGCTTCGCTGGCCCGCAGCTCCGGGTTTGCTTGACGGCGAGTATCATGGTGCCCCGCAAGGCAATGAGTATATTTTTAACACGGCTTCCTTAAAAGCTCACTTTCAGTTTCGATTTCGAGGGGGCGGTCTCCTAGTGACGTGTCAACATAGTCGGACGTACGTCTGAGTCACGTAGGGACAGCAATACGTGATAACGTCGCTGCAACTCTGTCGTCTGAATAGACCCTTTTCGTAAAAGGGCGCCTCTAGCGCCAAACGCGCGAACTACAGCCAGCTGTCATGATGAGGGCACCCTAGCAGACGACGCGAGCCTCGGCGAATGTCGACGCGCGAGTGCGTGACATTTCAGCACCGCTGGATATACTGATCCTGCTTGTTCTTGGGGTGCCTTATTGTTCGAGCCCGTTGTACGATAATCCAAACGGGCCACATTCCGACGCGCTAGCCTTGAGGATGCCGTGACGAGAACATAGAAAAGGTTATAAGTGTAATTGGAAACCAGAGGAGCTGTGGCGCACCACACGTGGTTAGAAAAAGGTGCGCGTATTCCCTTTCATTATAGTGTAATGGCCGTGAAGATTGCTTTGCGATTAACGATATGTAAACTGATTCGTTTGACTACAATCTTATATTACTGGCCAAGTTTATGTTCACAGACGACCGCTGTCACTCAAAGTGGTGTGGCACTTCAAGCGGATCTCTTTTAGCCCAGATTATGTGAACCGATCCTTGTCTTGTTTATTATTATAACGGGCGGAATGTCTGAAGCTTTCTGCACGTCATAATGTTTTTCATTACCTCTGAGGTTGGGCGACAGTTTTTTCTTACGGACAAGAATGAACGAAAGCCTAGCCTGGTAAGTCTCCGAGCTTTAAAAACCCAAGAACAGACGCTGATGGGCTCTCATTCGTAAACGCGCTGCACATAGGAAAGTTTCATTGTGACAAGCTAAGGTTTCTTTTTTTTTTTCCTACATACGGTGGACTGCGATGCGTGCGTGAGCCTGAAAGTTCACCAGGGCTGCCTGAGCCAAGGGCGAGTGCAAATATCAGACGCATTAAAAAATATAAATAACGGTGCGTGCATTTCTTACGTGGTGACCGCAGCCATGAACAGTATCATGAATAACAGCACAGAATTTGTCGGTGCATACAGTTAAGGTTGACAATCGTGTCAGGAAAGCGATTACGCAGACATTTTCGGCAAATGCCCTTGCAGAGTTCGTCACTAAGGTTAAGCCAAGCCTTATTCGGCATCTTAATTCTCACGTCGATTTTTCTTTTTTACCTTCGGTCACGTTGTATAAGCTTTTTGCCAGCTAGGCGGACAGTGATTCATGCCATTTGGAGGGGCCCGGGGAATGACTAACAAAAACAACCAAACTATGTTCCATGAACTTTATTCAAAAACACTTCTTTCCTGCGGCGGCAGCGAACGACGACCCTTGAAACACGATGGTGCCTCCTCGGTTTTCCCTGCAGGAGAAAAAAAAAAGCATCCGTAAACGGTACGAACACAAACGTCGCCGCGTATGCATAGCACCGCCAACGTGTTTATGTGCACGCGCAGAGCAGTAGCGACTCACTTTTCTTGTTTCTAGGAAGCACGAAAGGTTGATGTCGCGACGCAAATGCCGCCAAAATGCGGCGAGCCCTTATTGTCGTCCCGGTGGTGCCAGGTGTCGATGGTGCACGCTGCCGCAGACGTTGACGACACACACTTGCAGGTTTATTTATCATCGTCCTGCGACCGAGCCACTCTGCCCGACAAACCCGTTAATAGGCACAAAATACCACTCACTGTAGAGGAAAAGAGCTTGGGAGGCACGAACACATTGCACGAAAAGCACGTTCGCAAATACAGACGATGAGATTTCGGCGGTCACACGGGAACCTGCCACCAACCACACTCACGCTTTGCCCCCGCTCTCCAGCGATTCATTTCATTTATTCATTTCATTTATTCAACCTTAAGGGCCCTTTTCAGGGTATTACATAAGGGGGGGACAAAAGCGCATCAGTAGCAGCATGGTCATTATACAACGATAAAAAAAAGTTTTCAAAATACAGCATACATTATTTGAATTGCAAAAGCGAAATAAATACAGTGCAACAGGTAGGACAAGTGGTATAAATGCAGTTACAAATGGATAGTACATGAAGTAACAGTGTGAAGGTGGCAGATCACGGGTTTAGAAAACATGAAAGTACACTGTAAAAGAAAAATACTCCCAGGTGGGAGTAAAATGCCTGTCCTCTAGCGACCCCCCTATTGGGAGTTTTTTTCTACTCCGGACCTCCGGAGTAAAGCTTTAACTCCGGCTGGCCGGAATTATTGCGTGGTGCCTCCGGACTACTTTTTGCTATTTTTCACTCCGGCTCGCCGGAGTTATTGCGTGGTGCTTACGGACTACTTTTCGCTGTTTTTCACTCCGGCGGGCCGGAGTTCTTGCGTGGCGCCTCCGAACTAATTTTCACTGTTTTTCACTCCGACTAGCCGGAGTTATTGTGTGCTGCCTCCGGACTACATTTTGCTGTATGCTACTCCGATGCGCCGGAGTTTTTACGTGACGCCTCCGGACTAATTATTGCTGTTTTTCACTCCGGCTGACCGGAGTCATTGTGTGGTGCATCCGGATTATTTTTTATTATTTCAGTCCGGCGGGCCGGGAATTCTGTGTGACGCGCCAGGAGTACCTCTGTGTATTTTTCTTCCCGCTCCGGCTGGCTAGTTTCTGCATGCCTCTTTTCAGACATTTAAATGGTATTTATTAATCGGCCAGGTTGGAGATGTGTGGTGCATTGCGAGTGATCGTTTTACCCCATCATCAACATAAAACATTGAGAAACAAATGCTGTATAAAAGTTTATTGCATGATTCGCACAGCGTGCAAACAGGGCACACAAACAAATAAAGCACCAAAAGTGGCAAGAAATAGTACAATAATTGCAGTACAATGCAGTAATATGCACAAGCACAACCATAAGCACTTTTTCACACTGTACAGTTATTTAGGCTGCAATGAACAAACGTTTTTTTTGCTGGAGTAAAAGAAAGGCAAAATAACGAAACAAGGAACAGAAGAATTCGCACTGAAGACAATATTTATATATGTAAAATCTGCATAAACGTGTCAGAAACACAACGCTAGCTGTTGTCTCCAAAAGCTTAAATAGAGGCAGTGGAACTGTTTACGAAGGATAATTCTGCGAGTCGCCCGCGTATGTGCACTGTGGTTTGCATTCCACTGTGTCCAGGCCTGCCGGCAGCACGCCAAACATGTGTTCTTTGGCCGCAGTACTGTGGTGTGGGCCATTCGAACTAATGTAGCCCTGCACCGCAAACTGAGAATGCAGGTGCGCGCCCTTCCTTTTCCTTTATATATATATTTTTTTGCGTTTCTTGAAAACCACGGAACGACCATTAGCCGGGGCTTTGCCTTTTTTAACAATGCTTCTAAATACTGCACGACAACTGTCACTCAAACTAGTGAGAGAGGGACAGACGGGGGAGCTAGCAAAGGGATTGTAGAAGCGGGACCGTGAGAACGAACGACAAGAACGACTCGGAGAGCGGACGAGAAGGGACCCAACGACGACCGATCCGAAGAGATTTGTTTGGTGCATTTGGAATTACGTTTGTTTAAAGCTGCAAATGCATGTAAATAAATAACGTGAAAATATCGAAGCGTTTCTTCCACTCAACGAGCATCAAGCGGTTGCTTGATGCTCGTTGAGATCTATACTGAAGAATTACATCGAACAATACTGTGCCACTCGATAACTCTTTTTCACAGGCTCTTTCCTCTATCTCATTCTGCATGTGGGTTAACATTATCAATAATAATAATAATAATAATAATAATAATAATAATAATAATAATAATAATAAAGCACAAGTGAAAATACTGAAACAAGACGATTTTATCGTTTAATTTGCTCCTGAAATCCGCTTCTACGCCAACGGCCGCGCCGTACGGCTGTTTTTGGCAGAGGAAGCTGGGCCTTGAGGCACGCGACTGATGCGGTTTGTGTTGACTGATTGGGCAGGATATGAAGACTGAGTGTACGCCACTATGCTGTACGTCAACCGCGTACAGCACCTAAGATTCAAGACAAGCTCTGCACTTTTCAAAGCTATAAAGCGGACAAATTTGTGCAGTAGTGGGAGTGCGCTTCCAACAGCCGCTAGGTATGACACCCGTCGGTTTAGCTCAACAGTGCGAACCTAGGCATTTGAATGTGATATGTGAGTGCAATGTCACCATCTCTAGCACGAACAAGAGGTGAAAAGAACATAGCAAAAGCACACACCTTTCTGGTTATGCTCCCTCTCTATGCCCTTATTTTGAAGCACTACATTTAAAATCACAGAAGCGGGTCCAACTCGATCAAAGCCCACAGGGCATGCTCAAAGAACTAACTGCTTGATCTAAGTGCTTGCATTGAAGTTGAATAATTTCTATTTGGCAGTGCCAATTTTTGTAGTTCTTTCTGCGTTTACCTCAAGAAAACAAAAGCCCCGCCACGGTGGTCTAGTGGCTAAGGTACTCGGCTGCTGATCCGAGGGTCGCGGGATCAAATCCCGGCTGCGGCGGCTGCATTTCGATGGAGGCGAAATGTTGAGGCCCGTGTGCTGTGCGATGTCAGTGCACGCTAAAGAACCCCAGGTGGTCGAAATTTCCGGAGACCTCCACTACGGCGTCTCTCATAATCAGAACTGGTTTTGGGACGTTAAACCCCACAATCAATCAATCAATCAAGAAAACAAAAACAAAAGTTTCTTATTCATATGTTTGGTGAAATATTAACAAGGTCACTGAAGTTTATTGCAAAGGGTCTTTCAGTTAATTTGCCTCAGATTGTAAAAAAAAAAAGTTACACACAGGCGCGTTACAACAATGCAATCATACTAGTATTTACTGTCGTATAGACCATCTGACACATTTTTTTTCAATTAACTCTGGCAAATAACTCTGGCTTATTGTTTACCCTACATTTAGGCTGTTCTTTTAAGCGAAAAATATTCATTCGAGAAGTTGAAAGCATTCGAACTAGTGTACGGGCAACGTACTTTAATAGTGCATCGGTTTCAATTTTTCGGGGATTTTAAAGGGGCCTTACAAGTTACAACACTTTTGAATATAGTCAGAGAACGGCGCAGGTCTATGGAGGATGCTCCTGTGAACATGTCAGGGAAATATTAATGCACTGCACGCACCACTCAATTTGGTTTTAAACACAGCTGGAAAGCGCCTGCTCTTAATTTCAGTAAGTGACGTCACCGGGGCTACGACTACGCCACTTGCTTTTTTTCAGTCCTTTAAGAGATACACGCCCATTTCCTTCATTTGCTTAATTTAAAACGAAGAAATAAAGCATAGCAGATTATCTTCCGTTCTCATGAAATCAGCCAACGCTGTTCTTTTTTTTTTTTTTTCAAGCGAATTAGCCGGCGCCTCCAGTGATGTCATTTGTTGAAAGAAGAGCGGGCGCTTTCCAGCTGTGCTCGAAACGATATCTTGGATTCCCTGGAGTGTGCAGTGCAATAATATTTGGCCCAAATGTTCACAGCAGCCCTTCACGACAGATCGGCACCTCTTTCTGACTCTACCCAGAAAAAAAAAGAAAAGAAAAAGAATAGAGGGCTTCAAGCTTGCACTAAGCCGCGAAAAGCTCATGCACAGCGAAGCTAATCGGTGACATGCTTATTGCTGTGACGAGGTTGAACTTGACCACGTATTCCAGATCTGCTCCGCGCCGTCGATTTCGTTCTCGCGTAGCGGCAAGCCTTCGATTTTCGGATCGCGGTTTCTTCCTCGCGAGTGCGATTAAGCTTCGGGCTACCCATGGCTGCATGCGTTTGTGCATTGGCTCGCGCCGTGAGAGGACGCATGCTCTCGCAGTGCGAAGCAATGCACAAACGCAGAGCTTCGCGAGACACTGTGCACCAGGCATATCAACGCATACAGGATTTTTCTGTCTCCTGCTTGCGGCCGCCAGCCGCCGTTTTGCCAGTGTATAGTAGTGGGCTTCGGCCATGTGCGCAGGAGAAGAAAGAAGCGCGCATGTCGTAGCGTCGTATGTGTTCAGGAACATCATCATCATCACCACTGTGCATTCGGCATTGCATAGTTCGCCCGGTCTCTTGTGGACATGAACTAAAGGTGATGACATCTTTGTTTTTTTGGTTGTCCGGACAAGGAACGATTTGTTAAAAAAGCTTTGCTGTTTAAAGTGCTGTCGGACCCCTTTAAGAAAGTGCGCAAGGTTCGAATATACGACGTGACTGGGCACTTGCGTGCAGTGACATCAGCTCCTTCGAACATATACCAACAAGCAATCGATGATGCACATAGACCGTACGCATCAAGTAGCCGAGAGGGCGTAAAGTGTGGCCACGTCTTATCAATACTCTTGTGGCGTGTCCAGTGCTGTATGCCTTCGCGCATCACCGATCATCTTGTTGTAGCATGTTTGAGAGCGCTGATGACAAGTCTTGGAAACGCTTCGTCACGTGGTACTTTTTCGAATCTCCCAGACCTTTTTAGGAGCCCAAAAACGTAAAGCCACTGAACCTATTACCATGACTTTACATTATCAGGACAATAATTTACATGCTGCCAAATTCCCAATTGAGAAATTTGTGTTTAACGCAACTGCTTGAAACTTAGATAACTATAATGTTCATTGAAACAATAGACTGAGCCAGTTCATTGAAACAATAGCCTGAGATGGACAAGATAACAGCCAACAATACCAATATGGTAGCGTCCTTGAAGTTCACTCGTGAATTTTTATAAACCCTGGCGTAATTGTTAACTGACGCACCCTGCGTGCTACCGTGTTTTGGACAACCTCTTTCTGCTTCCGGTCGACAAACCACGAAGCTAACAAAGCTACCTGCTTCATTTAACGGTTAAAGGGCTGTTCATCCTACTGGAGCTGTTGTAATGAAACTCATTTTTTAAAACACAACACCGGCTGGGCTGTGCGATATATTTCTGCGCACACATTGAAACATTTCAGTAGAGTTTTAGCAATAGCGAAATAAAAACCGATATACAGGGCGTCCCACTTAAACGTAATGTAATTTTTTAAACGTAATGTTAGTTAGTTTTTAAAAATGACGGAGCGTGCTAGCGAGTTGTAACAAACTCGGCCGTGTAAAGGATCAAGTCTCCTAGTGTTACGAGTTTTTTTCATTCTTCATGATCAATTAATTAGAATAAACTAATTACCGAACTTTCTATTTGTTCGCTTCAGTAAGAAATTGTCGATACAACAAATTCATATTTGCGTGCGCCCAATTCCTTCACAATGCCAATGCCCCGAAAGTTGTAGATCAAATAAAAAAAAATTCCTTTAAGCAGCATTGATAGGTATTTTGATACGTACCGTTAAAGAAAGCCCACGAAATGTAAACGTAACCATGTGATAGCGCCACTAATTCGGCGAAAAAAAAAACTATACATGCGCTTGTACCTGCAGCGCTGTAGCAATCAGACGCACAGTGCGAGTGACGACGAAAGTCCATTATTACGCTCCGTAGTGACGTTGCATAAAGACGTGTTTTTTTATTAAATGTGGGAACATGGGAATGTAGTCTGCATAAAGATATTCTCTTCGATTCGTCGAATGAAGCCCGCGCACGCACAAACACGCATCTTGTGGCCACCACAAACGCCAAGCATGTCTCGGACAGCGCCGCAGAGACAAGCGGACGTTCTTCCCTGATCGGCTGCCTCGAAGCGCTAATTTAGTGGCGCTGTCAAACGGTTATTGTTGTATATCGCGGGCTTTCTTTCACGGCACATACAAGCAGACCATTTCACATTTCAATTTGATCTACAAGTATCCCAGCGGCAATGTCTTGCTGAAGCGAATAGTTAAACAAGTTGTCTCATTAGTTTCGGCCAATTTATTGATTTTGGAAAACGAAAAAAGAAATCGTAACACTAGGGCACTTGATCCTCAACATGTATGAGTTTTTTGCAAATCACTAAGACGCTCCATCATTTTTGAAAACCTGGTTACACTTAGGTGGGGCATCCTGTATGTGTCGGGGCAACCAAAAAGAGAAAAATGTATGGTGCTCAGCTCGTCAGACAGAACTATGTCTGGCATACTCATGCCACACCAAATACAACAAGGAGATTTAAAGCACGTAACAAAATAACACACTGCAATGAAAGTTCGGCAGCAATAAAGGTATCATAGTACACCTTTGCTTTTGTTAGATTATGACTAAACGTGCAAAGAAAGGGCAACTAGGGTCGTTATCGGCCGCTACACGAGAAAAGCAACTTTGCACTGCTGGCAAGTAGCAGTTTCAGATTAGCTTATATCACGACATAAGCCGCCCTTGATTGCTACATAATCAGCCAAAAGCGAAAATAGACATTTTTCTTCTTACTTAACTTCGCACTTCATGACTGTGCGAGAAACATTCCTGAAACCTTATACAAAGAGTGAAGGGAGACTCATAACAAGGTAAACTACGTCCCAAAGCATTTAAACGGCGAAAGTAAATGTGTTATACACGACAAAAGAACAAGAAATGAGCGAGTTGTAATAAGTCAGAGTCGCATATGCATGTCACAGTTCCTAGAATGCGCGAAACTTCCTTACAGAACATGTTGAGGCAAGAGAAATTCTTTTATCAGGATGACACTACAACAGCCATGTCTGCCTTGAAAATAAAAAATAAAAACTTCGCAATTTAATCCGAAAACGTACTTAACAGTTGCCCTCTGCAACAAGCCGTATTCCCGGAACACACGCGTAGGCCAAGGATCGGGAGCGCGGTCGAGGCTTGCACTTGGATAGAAGAGGGGAGAAGAAAGTCCCAAACCAACTTCTCGACGCAAAATACGTCAGCTGGCTTGGTGGCAGTGCACTTTCCTTCTTTTTCTTTGCAGCGGCCCTCCTGTCGTGTCTGTCTTCTCCTCGGACATACAAAAGAAAGAAGGGCACCGTACCATGAGAAAAAAAATAAATAGAATAGACGGAGAGGACTGTAAATTCTTACAACATTTGTAGGTACACCGATTGTTAGCTATCAGGATGGCAGTAAATGAAAGAAAAATAAACGCACAGTTGAAGGGAGCAAAGATGAAAACTATTTACTAGGGCAATTAAACAGTCTCAATAAAGCATAACCACACACTTCGCACAGCCGCCGACTTCGCTCGCATGACGGACATCGCGCTCCCTTCCGCGGTCAGTCAGGTGACTACCCGGTTTTCTCTCGCTTTTTTTGTTTTGCTTTTTTCTATTTTTGCATGTGACGACTTCCCTGGCAGCTCCGGGCACTTGCGCTCATGCGCATTGTCACGAACGCACAAACACCTGCGCCCACGAACACTGCTCAGCGGGTTTTTCGACGAGGCAGAGTGGCCCCCAGACCGAGAAGGCTTCACACAGGAGAAGCGGGGATGGGGGAGAAAGTGACAGGAAAAAGAATAAATATAAAATAACTAAAAGGGTTTGCCAGAGGTCGCGTACACGGTTCTGAAAAATGCTTAAGTAGCATATCCTGCAGTGTCAGTGAGCCAGAACGGACGACAGGCCGAGAAAAAGAAAAAGACTATGCAAGATTTTTACATTCTGCACGGCCGTGACAAAGCGAAGAGATCGCGGTACAACCATGGCTGCCTGAACAGCTCGCGGTGCACCAGCCGAGCCCGCAGTGGCGCCAGTGGTATATGCGGTGTTCATTGTTCGCGTCGACGAGCGAGGTTGCTTTGCACGCTCCCATTCCTGAAATGCACTCAGTGGACACAGTCCTCGGTTGGAGCGCAAGTGCTGGCAAGAGGATTCGATGCACAACAGCGTGGAGGGAGGAATCTAGCCGCGAGCACCGGGACAAAAAAGGTCTACGCGAATGTCGCGGCTCGTTAAGTGTGTCAACCTTCGAACCAGCAGAAGAAAAAGACGGTTTTCGACGGGGGGTGGATAGCCGAAGTATATTCTGGAAAGTTCACTTTCCGTACGGCCTCCTCTAGCGAGTCTCTCGGCCCTGTTCGTTGCCACAAGAAGTTTGGAAAGCTTTTCTGAGCTACCAGCTGATGGGACTGTTCTAGGAACATGTTCGACACTCGCTCCTCTTTTTCGTTTTCCCATGCATCCTTTCCTACAGGAGCGCTAAGATTGACGTCACTGCCTCGGCGGTGCTGTTTGGGAGTCACGCATATTTACATGCAGAGGAGATTGTGGCTACATCACGGGACGTCTGGAATGGCCACGACCGCTGTATCGACGACGTTCAACCCCCCCCCCCCCCCCTTCTTGCTTTGGCCGCCTCGTGCCACCCTCTGCCTGGTCACTGCACTTGCTCAGAAACGTGAATGTACCTGCAGCTACACTCTGTTTCAGTAGTTCCGTGCAGCGCAGCCAAGGCCATGCCACCATGACCGCCGTAGCGGCTGGAAATAAGCGTTGCAGGAAGGCCTACTTACAATTTTTTTTAATCGGTCGACTGATATCTCCACTTCTACATACCCTATTTAAACACGTCACTAGACTAAGCGCATAGATGCATTCTCAAAGGCAATACAAAAAGAATTGTATAGCTCGTTTCGTTACATTTTAAAAAGGCATATTATCGATTTTAGTTGTTATTAGGCCAGTTTACAAGACAGATCCAAATAAATTGCAGGTGATAATATACAATGATGCAGCGTTTATTATACTCATTGTAGAGAAAGATAAATTGATAGATACGTGACATATAACATAAAAACACATTGTAATTTTAATATCTATATAACGTCGCTATGAATATAGCTACGGCCATAGTTTTCCGAGATAGCATCCGTCTCCATACAGACATTCTACGCGCTAAATCTCACACTCCTACGTGCAAATTTGTAGAAGTTATTCCCATTTATATAGCTTTAAAAACACGTGTTTCAAACAATGGCAATTCGGCCGAATTTCTTAGTCCAATATTTTTCTGTAAGATACCCGGTACTTCTAGTACTACTCAATTCTACATTACCGATATTGTTATTTGTTAAACTGCACCAAACTTTACTTGATTTCGACAAAAATAACGTGCGCACTTCAAAAAGTATACTGGCTCACTCACCGACGCAGTCGTTGTGCCTGCTCTCCGTGGCTGACATTCGATCACTCCACAACACTAGCACGATGTAGGTTCCAGCGACGCTTTGCTGCTGTCGGCCACAGTGTTCCTTGGTGCTCATCGCTGCTTGTAACGTTCACAATATGCACGAAACGATTTCATTTTTTCCTAACGCGGCCGAAGGCCTGCCATTTCGCCTAAGCATCGCATCGGTTCGACTGTGTAGCTAGGACCGGCGCCATGTTAGGTTTGAGAGGCCTTGTCGGGCTGCGACGTCACTCCTCCAGCAGCCAATGAGAGCTGCCGGGCGCGGTCAGGCGGTGGTACCGGAGGATTTGCGGGCAGATACCGGAGGGAAATACGAGCTCCGGTCATTGTTCGCCGGAGGATAATCATGGAAGGCGCCCCGTTTCCCTCCGTGCTTCACGCGCCGGATTGAAAGCGCGGCGAGGCCTCGCACGTACTCCGGCACATCCCGACGCGTCGAGTATATGGTGGCGTCACCGGAGGTTAGCGGGAGTATTATCCTGCAAGACCTCCCAGCTGGGCATATTTTCGTTTACAGTGTATCCTGAGCGAGTTGGTTCCACTTTATGCCCGCAAACTCTTTAATTTCATCGCTCCATCTAACCTTTTGCCTGCCTCTGTTGCGTTTTCCCTCTCTTGGTATCCATTCCGTTGCTCTTATAATATACTGTCCATCTGTTATCTTTCCTCCTCATGACATGTCCTGCCCAGGTCCACTTCTTTCTTTTAATTGATATAATAATATCGGCTATTCCTGTCTGTTCTCCGATCCATTCCGCTCGTTTTTTATCTCTTAGCGTTACCCCTATCATTTTTCTTTCAATTGCACGTTGCGTGCTCCTTAGTTTCATCTCTAGTTTTTTCGTTATTCTCCATGTTTCTGCACCGTTGTCATGGGAGAAGTGCGCGCATGTGGTGTTTGTTGCTGTGGCGAAGCCGCAATGGAAAGAGCGGCCACGTACAAGCGCCGGCTCAGCACGTGAGCCGGTGAGGAAGATGAGAACAGGCAGAGAAATGCAGCCGCAAGGAGTAAAGACGGAGCGTGGCGCGTGGAGCGCGCACGTGAAGGCGCCATATTGGGAGAAGCGAGGCGGCTTTCAACCAGCGCGGACGTGGCACAGGAGCTCTTCGCCAGAACCACGGTCGCGGCGTAGTCCCGAGTGCCTGGCGGGCGCCAAGAGTCGGGGCGTATGGCCTCGCTTGGCACCGAGCTCCCAATGCTGTCCACGGAACGCCTGACGAGCCGCCTGTGCCACCCGCAGCACGGTCGGGCGTAGACCCGAGTGCTGCATTGTTCCTTCGAGCCCCGAGCGGCAACGCGACGCTTCTCGTGACCTCGGTGCCCGTCGTCCTCCTCTTCCCCGTCCCTGGTCCGCATCATCGCTGTCCACCTTTCATCGACGAGCCACAGTGGCAACCTCCAGCTCGCGCCCACTCTTCTCTCCCGAGACTCATCGCCCCGATCCCATCGGCTTCGGTGAGACTGTTCCGAAGTCTGACTTTACTCGCGCGTTCTTTTGTGTTCTCCTTTAACTCTGTTCCATATTGTTGAATATTTTTCATTTCTTAGTGTGTTTGGTCCATGTCGTTGCTTGTTATTAGTTTTCTCATAAAGCCTTCGCAGGAAACAGCCTCGCCATCTGTCTGAACGCGTTGCCATCGTAAGACGCAACGTGCGTTCCCATCTTCTTTACAAAGAACCCCATTACAATGGCGCCCAACGTGGGGTGGGGCTGTTTTCTGTGTGGATCAAAAGATCACATTGACTGCGACATGGATTTAGCTGAGCTCACTATTCTCGGCCAGAAACTGGGTTTATCGGTAGACGCATTTCGGGCATGGATTGAGGAACAGAAGGCACTTGAGAGGGAGGAGCTCGCTGACGAACGCGAAGCGCTGCGCGAGGAGGCTGTGCATAAGGAACGTGTGCGGGAGGCGGAGTTGAAGTTAGAACGTAAAAGGCGCGAGCGCGGGGAACGTGCCCAGGAGGCGGAGCTAGCACTAGCGCATGAAGTGGCAGCTCTGGAAGAAAGAAACCGTCAGCTTCGCATGCGGTTGCTAGAAGCGCAAAACGCTGCCAGCGCTCGCGCTTCCGTGCGCGTCGAGAGTGTATCTTTTATGGACCCAGGGACTTGGATTTCAGACGAGCTGAAGGAGGCAGAGAGGAGCTTCCCGAGCGTGAGGCAGAATACTAGCCAGAGTAGCATAGGCTTTGGAGCCTCTGGGAGGCAAGATACTGTTAATAGAGGGACAGTAGTTCTTTTGGGAAGTTCCACTAAAGGAACAATTCTTTCCTGTCCTGATAACGGCGGCGAACGCCGTGATGAGAACCCTCAAAGGGTTAACGTCGATTCTTCCTCGTGGCTGCCGCCAGTTGCGGTAACGTGTAGCGCCGCCATGGGTGATTGCCCGAAACCAATATCTGAGATGACATTTTCAGATTTGTTGCTCGTGCAGCGTTATGCCACAAGTAATGACGTAAACATGGTCGAGGGCAGTACTAGCCACTTCCCTCAAGATCCGGTAACTTCAGAACATAGTAGTTCTAGTAGTTCGTTGTGTGGAGACCAGATCAGTACTGAAGTAGCCGACAAAGAAAGCGAAAGGGATTCAGTTGAAAGCACGCCTTACATAGGTGCAAAGAATGGCTTCCGATGTGATGGCAAAGGGTTGATGCGGGGGTTGTTCAGGTCTGCGGTGACTGATGAGTCACCTGTTCGATTATGTGAACCAGAAACCATGTCTTCAGGGAAGCATGTTATACAGATTTGTCTCTCGCAGCAAGACGCTTGGACGTTCGAAGTGTTCACTCATACTCTTTTGCATCGAACTCCTTGCTCGGAACGCCATCCGATTCAGTGTCAGGTTCAGGCAGAGGTTCTATTGAGAATCAACGAACACAAGCAAGTCAAAAGCACATGCTCCATGTGCAAAAATACTGACCACGGAGGTGGTAGCACAGCGGTTGTGCAGGAGTCTTTCAGCCGTGAAAGTACTGACGAGTCGTCTTTTTTGTTATCTGGTTCAGAAACCCTGTCTCTAGAGAAGGATGTGTTAAGTACTTGTCTCGTGCAACAGGGAATTTGGGCGTCTCACGAGTTCGATCACGCGTTTCTGTGTCACACTGCACATCTGGAACGCCTTAGTATTCCGTGTGGTGATGTTCATCCAAGGGCTGTACTAAGCACCAGCGCAAGCGCGCTGTTCGAATGGACCATGGTCCTGAATATTTTCTCGTGGGGTAACGAACGCGCGTCGTTGTTACATTTATGTAGCAAGATCGTGAGAGGTGTTGTTCGTTTTGTGTGGGACGCTATCACCTGAGGCCGGATGAGTAACCGGTCGCTAATTTTGGTTTTTACTTCTGCATTGTTTCAAGGACTTTGTGCACGACCCTGTAGATAGAAGTTTGCAGATTTGGACTACATATCAGAACTGTGTGTTGTGTGTGCAATGTGTGCTGTGAACTGTCTGCTTTGTGCGCTGGACAAGTGTGGTCCATGAAAGCGCGCACTTACCGGAAGTTTTTTTTATTATAAAAAAAACTTATCGAAAGGGGGACTCATGTCATGGGAGAAGTGCGCGCATGTGGTGTTTGTTGCTTGGCGAAGCCGCAATGGAAAGAACGGCCACGAACAAGCGCCGGCTCAGCACGTGAGCCGGTGAGGAAGATGAGAACAGGCAGAGAAATGCAGCCGCAAGGAGTAAAGACGGAGCGTGGCGCGTGGAGCGCGCACGTGAAGGCGCCATATTGGGAGAAGCGAGGCGGCTTTCAACCAGCGCGGACGTGGCACAGGAGCTCTTCGCCAGAACCACGGTCGCGGCGTAGTCCCGAGTGCCTGGCGGGCGCCAAGAGTCGGGGCGTATGGCCTCGCTTGGAACCGAGCTCCCAATGCTGTCCACGGAACGCCTGACGAGCCGCCTGTGCCACCCGCAGCACGGTCGGGCGTAGACCCGAGTGCTGCATTGTTCCTTCGAGCCCCGAGCGGCAACGCGACGCTTCTCGTGACCTCGGTGCCCGTCGTCCTCCTCTTCCCCGTCCCTGGTCCGCATCATCGCTGTCCACCTTTCATCGACGAGCCACAGCGGCAACCTCCAGCTCGCGCCGACTCTTCTCTCCCGAGACTCATCGCCCCGATCCCATCGGCTTCGGTGAGACTGTTCCCAAGTCTGACTTTACTCGCGCGTTCTTTTGTGTTCTCCTTTAACTTTGTTCCATATTGTTGAATATTTTTCATTTCTTAGTGTGTTTGGTCCATGTCGTTGCTTGTTATTAGTTTTCTCATAAAGCCTTCGCAGGAAACAGCCTCGCCATCTGTCTGAACGCGTTGCCATCGTAAGACGCAACGTGCGTTCCCATCTTCTTTACAAAGAACCCCATTACAATGGCGCCCAACGTGGGGCGGGGCTGTTTTCTGTGTGGATCAAAAGATCACATTGACTGCGACATGGATTTAGCTGAGCTCACTATTCTCGGCCAGAAACTGGGTTTATCGGTAGACGCATTTCGGGCATGGATTGAGGAACAGAAGGCACTTGAGAGGGAGGAGCTCGCTGAGGAACGCGAAGCGCTGCGCGAGGAGGCTGCGCATAAGGAACGTGTGCGGGAGGCGGAGTTGAAGTTAGAACGTAAAAGGCGCGAGCGCGGGGAACGTGCCCGGGAGGCCGAGCTAGCACTAGCGCATGAAGTGGCAGCTCTGGAAGAAAGAAACCGTCAGCTTCGCATACGGTTGCTAGAAGCGCAAAACGCTGCCAGCGCTCGCGCTTCCGTACGCGTCGAGAGTGTATCTTTTATGGACCCAGGGACTTGGATTTCAGACGAGCTGAAGGAGGCAGAGAGGAGCTTCCCGAGCGTGAGGCAGAATACTAGCCAGAGTAGCATAGGCTTTGGAGCCTCTGGGAGGCAAGATACTGTTAATAGAGGGAGAGTAGTTCTTTTGGGAAGTTCCACTAAAGGAACAATTCTTTCCTGTCCTGATAACGGCGGCGAACGCCGTGATGAGAACCCTCAAAGGGTTAACGTCGATTCTTCCTCGTGGCTGCCGCCAGTTGCGGTAACGTGTAGCGCCGCCATGGGTGATTGCCCGAAACCAACATCTGAAATGACATTTTCAGATTCGTTGCTCGTGCAGCGTTATGCCACAAGTAATGACGTAAACATGGTCGAGGGCAGTACTAGCCACTTCCCTCAAGATCCGGTAACTTCAGAACATAGTAGTTCTAGTAGTTCGTCGTGTGGAGACCAGATCAGTACTGAAGTAGCCGACAAAGAAAGCGAAAGGGATTCAGTTGAAAGCACACCTTACATAGGTGCAAAGAATGGCTTCCGATGTGATGGCAAAGGGTTGATGCGGGGGTTGTTCAGGTCTGCGGTGACTGATGAGTCACCTGTTCGATTATGTGAACCAGAAACCATATCTTCAGGGAAGCATGTTATACAGATTTGTCTCTCGCAGCAAGACGCTTGGACGTTCGAAGTGTTCACTCATACTCTTTTGCATCGAACTCCTTGCTCGGAACGCCATCCGATTCAGTGTCAGGTTCAGGCAGAGGTTCTATTGAGAATCAACGAACACAAGCAAGTCAAAAGCACATGCTCCATGTGCAAAAATACTGACCACGGAGGTGGTAGCACAGCGGTTGTGCAGGAGTCTTTCAGCCGTGAAAGTACTGACGAGTCGTCTTTTTTGTTATCTGGTTCAGAAACCCTGTCTCTAGAGAAGGATGTGTTAAGTACTTGTCTCGTGTAACAGGGAATTTGGGCGTCTCACGAGTTCGATCACGCGTTTCTGTGTCACACTGCACATCTGGAACACCTTAGTATTCCGTGTGATGATGTTCATCCAAGGGCTGTACTAAGCACCAGCGCAAGCGTGCTGTTCGAATGGACCATGGTCCTGAATATTTTCTCGTGGGGTAACGAACGCGCGTCGTTGTTACATTTATGTAGCAAGATCGTGAGAGGTGTTCTTCGTTTTGTGTGGGACGCTATCACCTGAGGCCGGATGAGTAAACGGTCGCTAATTTTGGTTTTTACTTCTGCATTGTTTCAAGGACTTTGTGCACGACCCTGTAGATAGAAGTTTGCAGATTTGGACTACATATCAGAACTGTGTGTTGTGTGTGCAATGTGTGCTGTGAACTGTCTGCTTTGTGCGCTGGAGAAGTGTGGTCCATGAAAGCGCGCACTTACCGGAAGTTTTTTTTTATTATAAAAAAACTTATCGAAAGGGGGACTCATGTCATGGGAGAAGTGCGCGCATGTGGTGTTTGTTGCTGTGGCGAAGCCGCAATGGAAAGAGCGGCCACGAACAAGCGCCGGCTCAGCACGTGAGCCGGTGAGGAAGATGGGAACAGGCAGAGAAATGCAGCCGCAAGGAGTAAAGACGGAGCGTGGCGCGTGGAGCGCGCACGCGAAAGCGCCATATTGGGAGAAGCGAGGCGGCTTTCAACCAGGTGTTTGTACTGCAATAAAGAAAAAAAAAAAAAAAAAAACCAGCGCGGACGTGGCACAGGAGCTCTTCGCCAGAACCACGGTCGCGGCGTAGTCCCGAGTGCCTGGCGGGTGCCAAGAGTCGGGGTATATGGCCTCGCTTGGCACCGAGCTCCCAATGCTGTCCACGGAACGCCTGACGAGCCGCCTGTGCCACCCGCAGCACGGTCGGGCGTAGACCCGAGTGCTGCATTGTTCCTTCGAGCCCCGAGCGGCAACGCGACGCTTCTCGTGACCTCGGTGCCCGTCGTCCTCCTCGTCCCCGTCCCTGGTCCGCATCATCGCTGTCCACCTTTCATCGACGAGCCACAGCGGCAACCTCCAGCTCGCGCCGACTCTTCTCTCCCGAGACTCATCGCCCCGATCCCATCGGCTTCGGTGAGACTGTTCCGAAGTCTGACTTTACTCGCGCGTTCTTTTGTGTTCTCCTTTAACTCTGTTCCATATTGTTGAATATTTTTCATTTCTTAGTGTGTTTGGTCCATGTCGTTGCTTGTTATTAGTTTTCTCATAAAGCCTTCGCAGGAAACAGCCTCGCCATCTGTCTGAACGCGTTGCCATCGTAAGACGCAACGTGCGTTCCCATCTTCTTTACAAAGAACCCCATTACAACCGTACGTTAGTACTGGGAGAATGCAGTGATTGAATACTTTTCGCTTTAGCGAGAGCGGTAAGTTTCCAGTCATGATTTCGTAATGCCTTCCGAATGCGCTCCAGCCCAACCTTATTCTACGGAGAATTTCTTTTTCATGGTTAGGAGTTCCTGTTATTAACTGTCCCAGGTATACGTATTCGTTTACACGTTGTAAGGGTTCATTGTTGATTTTAAATTCCTGTTCCTTAGCTAGCCTATTGAGCATAACTTTGGTCTTTTGCCTATTCATTCTTAATCCAATTTTAATACTTTCCCTGTTTAGGTCATCAATCATGTTTTGTAGTTCGCCTCCATCATTGCTAAAGAGCACAATGACGTCTGCGAATCTTAAATTGCTGAGATATTCTCCGTCTATTCGAATTCCCTTGTCTTCCCAGTGTAGACGTTTAAAGATTTCCTCTAAACATGCAGTGAGTAGCATCGGGGATATTGTATCTCCCTGTCTCGCACCTCTCCCGATCGGGATTTCTCTGCTTCTCTCATGTAGGAGTAGTGTGGCGGTGCAATCTTTGTATATGTTGTTGATGGTTTTCACGTATATATCAGGTACCCCTTGTCTACGTAGAGCTTCTAGAATTGCTTGTATTTCTATCGAGTCAAATGCTTTCTCGTAGTCGATAAACGCCATATAAAGAGGTTTGTTATATTCCGCGTACTTCTCAATTACTAGGTTGATAGCGTGGCTGTTGTCCATTGTCGAGTAACCTTTCCTAAAACCAGCTTGTTCTCTCGGTTGATTAAAGTCGAGTGTTTCTCTTATCCTCGTAGAAATGACTTTTGTAACTAGCTTGTATATTACTGGGAGTAGGCTGATTGGTCTGTAATTCTTTAACTCATTTATGTCACCTTGGATAAGGATTATATTCGCATTTTTCCAACTGCGTGGTATTACATGTCTTGACACATTTCGTGAAGAGCGATGCAAGTTTTTCAAGTACAATATCTCCTCCGTCTTTAATCATACCGAACCATACCGAACAAATACTGACACGTTTCGATAGTCTTTCTTCCCAGGTGTCATAGAAATGTGGAATAAATTACCAAACGCTATTGTTGTTTTAAGCGATGTCACCGACTTCGAAAACGCTGTAGAGGCGCATTTACGAGACTGTTCAACTTAATTTTTTTTCAGTGCCAAATGATGTAAGCGACTTCATGTTCATTGTAAATATTTTTGAAAAATGTTAGTGAATTTTGAATTGTTATTGAATTCTAAATTGTTATTAAGGAAATACCTGTTTTCATTGTGAAGTGCCAAATATTACGCAGCTTTATGTACTTTGTACATTTTTTATGTGTGTAATTGTATTGTCCTCTCTGTTATGACCATCTATGAGGGTTGACAGTATTAACAAATAAATAAATAAAAATAACAGGTACGGAACGACCCCACATGTCTCCGTCCTGCAGGGACCAGAGTCACAGCTAGCCACTAGGCTACCGCACGGAATTTGTATACCACGCGTTCCTATAACCTACGTAAGCGTGAAAGCACACTGAGGTGGCGACTCGCCCTCTCTGTACACTTACAGGTGACGAGTCCATTTCCAGACTCGCATGAAAGGAAATAATGTGGTGACAAACTGCACCCAGCCGCCATGGAATACGCGACTCAGCAAGTAGCGAAGGTCAGTTCACACAATACGTCATGTATACATTGAATTGAACTGAATTTCATTTTCCAGAAAGATACATGAATCAATACGTGAAAAAACATCTGGGTCCTTAGCATTAAGCTAGTTTGGATCCATACAAAAAAGAATACAAATATTCATATACAAAAGTGCAATTTTGCAGTTAGTAGGCAGTACACTTGAAATAGATTAAAAACATTAATAAGTGCAGGAAGGTGATCAAACGCTGAGTGCTTTGGTAAGGCTGCTTATTGTGGCACTCCAAATACGATTGAGCCGAAAACATAAGGGAGCAAGATCGTGCACCACTTCCCAAAATAAAGGGGGATCACGCGCTGAAGAGACCGTGTATTTCCTACCCCTTATGTCGTGCGATGTTTCTTGCGCTACCTAATAATAATTGCTGCAATTTTACGTACTCAAATCACGATATCGTCACGCGGCACGCCGTCATTGAGGGCTCGGGAAATTTTGATCAGCTGATGGTCTTTAAAGGACAACTTCGACGATTATTTTGACCATGTCAAGGCAGTGGTGATTCCATGTTGTTGAGTTGCTCCTGCCACGCTCCTGATAGTATAAATACTCAGCAAACGCGGAAATAATTTTTCATACGCAAGCCAAGCAAGCGGAAAACCGAAACCGAAATTCAATCAAGCATTCTGTCCTCACGTGACGTCAGACGAGTCAGTCAGCCTTTTGCGTGGTACGGATGGATGGATGGATGCTATGAGCGTCCCCTTTGTAGCGGGGCGGTGACATGTGCGCCACCAGGCTCCTAAGAAGATTTAAGCACTTTTTTTTTCTCTCTCTCTTTAAATTTTCCTCATGCCTTTTAAATTTACTTCAATCAAATCGATCATACTATAGAAAAAACGGAAATTCATAGCCCAGTTCCCTGCCCCTTATGGCAGAAGGTCCTTATTTTTCTCTATAATTATTTTTGTCCGTTCTCTCTAGTTTTCTGCCACCAGTATTCTAACCGTCTCTTACTTATTTCAGTCGCGGCTATGTTCAGCTTCCCGTTGTTCGCCCTAAAACCCAAGGCTTCCTGTAGGGTGGTGCCCAAACGTACACCTGGGCGGATATTTCCGCATTCAATCAGAACATGCTCCGTCGTTTCCCTATCTTCCTCACAGCATGTGCATTTTTCTTCTTCTTTACTGAATTTCGCTTTATAAATACGCGTTCTAAGGCAGCCCGATCTCGCTTCAAACAATAAAGTGCTTCCTCTTGAATTATCATAAAATGCCTCCCTCTTTATTTCGTTTTTGCTCTCTCGGTAGTTATTCAGAGTCGGCTTTTTTTCCATCGCTGCTCTCCAGTAAATCTTCTCCGCCTCTCTGACTTTTCCCTTTACGCTCTTTGTTGTCAGTTCTCTTACAGCCGTATATTTACTGGTGAGCCTCCTAGTTCTCTTTCTCCACTGCGTGTCAACGCTCTTTCTATATAAATAGCGGAACACCTTCACTGCCCACCTACTCTCTTTCATATTCCTTAGCCTTTCTTCAAACCTTATTTTGCTCTGCGCTTCCCTTGCCTCAAAACTCGCCCATCCCATATCGCCCTTTACAGCCTCGTTTGTCGTTTTCCCGTGAGCACCCAACGCGAGGCGTCCCACAGTTCTTTGATTCACATCCATTCCTGATTTTATCTCTGACCTCATGCACACCACTGAGTTCCCAAATGTAAGCCCCGGTACCATTCCCCCTTTCCACAGACCCCTAAGCACCTCGTACCTATTGTGTCCCCATAACGCTCTGTGCTTCATTATTGCTGCGTTCCTTTTTCCCTTTGCTACCAAGGCTTTTTCGTGTACCTTCATGTATATATCACCCTCATTAACCCATACGCTAAGGTACTTGTATTCGCTTACTCTCGGTATTTCTTGGCCCTGTATGGATACCGCCTGGTCGTTGGGATCATTGAATACCATCACTCCGCATTTTGTTACAATAAATCCTAGTCCTAGAGCCTCGCCTTCCTTCCCGCATATATTCACCAGCCGTTGTATATCATCTCGACTGTCCGCGAATAAGACAATATCATCAGCATAAAATAAACCCGGAAGCATCTGCTCAATCATCACGCCGCCCTGTTTGTGTGACAGATTAAAACCAATGTTGCTATCTCCTAGCGCTTTTTCCATTCTAACCATGTACAGCATGAATAACAGCGGCGACAAAGGACATCCCTGTCTCAGCCCCTTACTAATATCAACGTTCTTTCTGCTACTGATTCCTTCCCATTCTATGCAAACTGTATTTTCTCGATATATTTCCCTCAAAAGCTGTACACAATCGTCGCCTATGCCCATTCCTTCCAAAATTTCCCACAATATTTCCTGATTAACATTGTCATACGCCCCAGTGATGTCTAGAAAAGCCACATACAGCGGCCTCCTTTCTATTTTAGATATTTCTATACACTGAGTAAGAACAAATAGGTTATCGTCTAAACGCCTGTCTACTCGAAATCCATTCTGAAGTTCTCCCAAAATATTGTTACCTTCTGCCCATGCTTCTATTTTTAATTTTACTGCTTGCATAGCCATCCTGTATAGCACCGATGTAATGGTTAGCGGTCTATACGAGCGAATGTTGTTCTTTTCCCCCTTGCCTTTATAGATTAAATTCATTCTGCTTTTTCGCCAACTGTCCGGTATTTGCCTCTTCTGTAAGCATTTTTATACGGCTTTCATTAGTGCTTCTTTAGTGTTCTGTCCTAATCCGTTAATGAGGCTAATGGGGACCCCATCTAAACCCAGAGCAGTGCGCTTTGGAATTTTTCCTTCGGCCTTTTTTCAGTTGAAATTCTCAAGTTCTAGCTCTTCCTTAGTTTCGTTATCCGTCATGGTTTTATCCACTGGGGGAATCTCTTGGACGATCTTTTTAAACGAACCGGCTGTTACCTTCTGTATGTAACCCAACGCATCGTACCCCTCCAATTGATTTCCTCTTTCGTCAACAATATGCTGTTGCAATGTGGCAGACTTTTTACCTAGGAAGGGCGCGTGCGACTGCGCACGCGCCCTTCCCCTGGCGGTAGTGTCGCGAAGCACATTGAAGTAGGAATGACCTTTGAGATATGTACGCGCCTGCCTGCGGCGCGCGCAGATCTCGAAGGTCACGGCTTGGAACCCGTGCGCTTCCGTCAGTTCCCTCGCTCTGCTTGCAATGGTGTCAACACAAAATGTGGCCAGTAATAGTGGGACGCCGGATAGGGGCTTGGGGTAAACAGTAAAAATTGATTTGTAAGCAATATGCTCATTGTAATGTCGCATAAATGACTCCCCATACAGAGAAGGAAGGAAGGAAATAGTAGAGAGGGAAAGGCAGGGAGGTTAACCAGTGTAGGAAAACCGGTATGCTACCCTGCACGAGGGGAAGGGGACGGGGGAGATTGAAAGGTGAAAGGAAAGAGGGAGAGAGAGAAAGGATGCACATATAGCACATTGTCAGAGTCAGCGACACCTGCATGGTACGCGACATCACATATCGCTGCTACAGTGGCTTGTGCAAGTCTGTCGTCTTTAAAAACTGCAGCAGCGCCTTTGTCACCTTCAACTGTGATGTCTTGTGTGGCCGACATTCCATAATGGCATCAACCGACACCAGCCGCAGGTCAAAGTGAGCAAGAGCAGACGCCAGTAATTGCCTCTGTATGTCATAGCGAGGACAGTCGCATATGATGTGTTGCAGCGCCTCTTCACGATGACAACCTTGGCTTAACCAGAGAATTTCACTGAGATCCAGTGACCTCGAACAATCGCCGGAGGTGGCCATTAAGTGCGCTGAACACGCAAACTTGAAGCTCTGGCGTCCTTGGAGTCGGTAGTCGAGCACCATATCCACTCCACCACCAAGGCGGACTTCCTGCGCTGCACATTAAAGAGTAGAAATTACACTCACACAGGTGAAGAAAACACTGCAGAAACACTGAATCTCAGCTAACTCTTACGAATAGAACAAGCGCAGTATTATGAACATGATACGAAAAGAATACGCGTAGTCAAGGATGTCTGGCCAGCTCACACCCTCACAAAACAGGGCTACCCGTGTACACCACTTTTTTCTGTGAAAATGCTATGGAATGCCGTTGGATCGTGTACCCAGCTTTACCTGCGTTGTTGAGTAGCTTTTACTATGTATTCTGTCTTATAATGGGAGTTCGAACAAAAGACGAATGTCGGCATGTTTCAGTGATATATTTACAAGTGCGACAAGGCTTAACGGAAAAAGGTTGGGACAAGACAGAGCGCTATACTCCAACTCGTAATCCAGATGAAATCTAGAGCTGTGTCTCGTGGCACTTCCTTCCTTATGCTTTCGATTAACTATGCCACGTGATCGGAATCAACACCAGCGAGCCCAACTATATGCACTATTTGCGGCAATGATTGGCGAGCACTTTGAAACAAGCAACAGCTCGGAAAACATCGCATGTGGGACGTACAGAGCATTTTATACTTCCTCAGAACGATCACTGTCATTATCATTGCAACCGTTCTCGACATCATTATTGTAATTTGCGTTTACTTTTTCCAGGCTTGGTATTGGTGTTCTACCAGAGGTTTAGATTAAACATCTCAGTTCGAGCATCCAAGGACATTTACACGAAATGTTAAACAACCTTCCTGGAACACATCAAAACGACTCACTGGCACTGAAATTACGAGGATATCGAAGTGGCCAATGTCACAGTACGTACTCGCAAGTGGCACTTGTAAGGCACAGCACAGCCGGCGCCGGCCTGTCATCCACCACCCACGTGAAAGGGCAGAAATGGGTTATTGATGTCGGAGCGCCCAAGGTGCGCACAAATGTCATGAAGGTTGACAGGCCAGCAAAACGAGTGTTGGTCGGTGGCAGCATTGAATGCGCGTCCGTACGGGTAATACAGAACCATTGAACCGCAGAAATTACAGCGAGACATTCTTGCTCGATGACGGTGCAATTCCTTTCGGGTCTACTTAGCGAGCAACTTCAAGAGGCGCTGACGTGTCCGCATGTACCGTGACGTGTTATCAAAAGGGCACGCTACACGCCCACCGGCTGTACAGAGGTTAACCGTGCTCGACTGCTGACCTGAAAGACGTTGTACGATCCCGGCCGCCACAGTCATATTTCGAGAGAGGCAGGACAGCTGGAGTCACGCATAGTACGCGCTTGCAGTGGGCGCTGAAGGACCCCAGGTGCTCGATGTCACCTAAGCCCTTCTTCGCAGCATGCCTTTAATAATATCGGGATTCTGGCAAATAAAATCTCAGTGATTATTCAAATGACACCAAGCTTAGGCCACTGAGCTGAAACATTAAAGTGCCGAAGAGTACCCCGTGGAGCCGTGGTCTTGTCGAGAATAGTCCACGGAGTCATCAATAGCACACGGAGTGTGCACCAAGTGCAGTAAGAAGATTTGCACTCAGGAGGCCCGACTTAAGTAAGTGCGAGGATTAACAGCAGCTCTTAGAACTTGTATCAAGCTTTATCCTCACCAGAAAATACTGCGGAACACATGAAAACAACGCTTTTAGCTTTAAAACATGTGCAAGCTATTCATATTCAGAGTCCGAAAGCACAAACCAAGTGAGCTGCTTTGTGAATGCCAAATGAGGCATATAAGTACACAATAAAGGGTTGCTGGTTTAAAAGATAGACTTGACAAACATTTGAAAAAAAAAAGGAAAGGGTATTCGTTATCTCTAGCAAATATTTAATAGCAATGCACAGAACAATCTATACTAGTATAGCACATCAGCAGTAACTTGCACCATGCACGCTTTTATGAGCTAGATCTAGACGTGACAACGTACTTTTCTGTCTTGCTGACGCTAGAGGGCTGCAATAGCTACATATGTATTGCTGCTTATACGTGAATATATTCCTGAATAGCTGTGAGCAAAGATAGTTTGTTAAAACCACTGCACAAGTTCGGCAAATGTCGTACGGTATACATGTTCCTCGCCTCATGGCGCAGCGTTGGTTATTGCACGAAAAATCCCATGTCAAAAATATTCACATGCGTAATAACATGCTCGGACTATTTATTTTGCAAAATATATACGCGGTGCCGAAATACTTTCCCAATCTTATGAGTATCAGCACAGTTAGCCCGTTGAGACAATAAACTAATTGCATATTCAAGGATATGGAACCAGGCCTTCGCTTCGACTTAATGATCAATAACTAGGTGCTTTAGGAAATTTGCTTCCAGTGAAGAATTATCGCACTAAAAGCAAATGTGAGCTTCTCCTGGTGTGGGATACCGCATTAGAGATTCCCATTAGCCACTAGCAAAGTTCAATAGTGAACGCAACACTTTATTTGAGTGTTTCACTTCTAGAACGCGTACAGAAGCTCCAGAAAACCATAAGCTATTCTACTTCTTTCACAAGGCCTGAAAATTAGCTCGATGACCTAGAAGAAAGTCATACAGATTCCAGGTGTTGTGACCATCGATGTAATGCGAAGCAGTCCGCAAGGAAATTGTCTATGCCGCATTGTTATTGTTGAGCTGAGCGTTACGAGTGCGATCATCGTCTTGTTGCAAATCGAGTATCTGTGAGAGTAACGTGGGGTTCCTAGCCATATCCACAACACTGTGAGGACTAAGGGTAGTTCATGGTAAGATGTTAATGCACATATGACAGGCAGCTCCCGTTAGTGCACAGACCTCTATTCTGCCCAAGAGAAATGCAAGCTACGATTGCCTTGATGTGCATATCATAAGCGTGCTTTGTTGGGGCACTCCGGAAGTGTCGAGAAAAGCCGGATGAAATCATGCTGGGTGACAGTATTTCATACGTATTATTTTTCACTGTGCTAAAGGAGAGGTGAAAACAGACTACAGCAGCAACTGACGTTATAAAGCACTGTAAGCAACATTGCCAATCCAACAGCTTTGTGTACAATGCGTACCACCTCGGAAGAGCGCCTGTGGACGACTGTGGTTTCGCGAATGCTTGGCACCTCAGGAACCCATGCTCAATTCCCGTCCCCTAACGTGTAGGTGCTTTGGAATCGTGCTACACCAGTCTTCGGTCATTACAGCGCGTTTGTATGTGCCTGCTCGCTGTGCCTACATTTCAATCGCAAGTTACGATAAACAGTACGTCGTTCACTTTCTTTAACCCACATCGACTGTCTTCTCGTCAATCTTTCAATATCTACTTTGGCTTGTCCTTGACTGACATAAGCTGTAATGCTAACTTCGAAACACCTGTGGCGAATACCCGCGTACCACGGAAAGAGCACTGCGCGTATGATAACACACGTGATCGCGTCATCATTCATCATGACGTCAATGACAAGTATATCAATTTATTGATTTATTATCTATTACTCGTGTCTCTCGTACGTTCATGCCATACATTCCAATTTTGGTGTACAGCAAGTAAACGAGGCGAACAGGACAGAAACTAGACGTATCAGATAGATAGATAGATCGATCGATCGATAGATATATAGATAGATAGATAGATAGATAGATAGATAGATAGATAGATAGATAGATAGATAGATAGATAGATAGATAGATAGATATGGTAAAAGTGACAAGTTCGCAAAGAAAAGCTTCCTATTGAATACTTATGCTTCTAGATACTGTCTTGTAAAGAAGCCGGTGGTAATTATGTCTTTAATACTCATTTTCAAGCGTACACTAGGGTTGAGCGTTTACGAAAGCTCGTTGCTTCGGCAATTCCGATGCATCTTTCAGGTGTTACGGCTTTGTACGGAGCACATATTAAGATGCCCAGCTCTGCAGAATAAGTGCATGATCGAGTTCGCGCTCTCTTTCACTGCTTGGGCGCACGAGTAATAACAGCCGAGCTGCGATGCGTTGCTACAGGAGCAGTCTCAATCAGTGGGCATAATCATTTTATTTCCTTTCCACTCACTGCCGTCTGAGTGCACATCACAGCGTGATCCCAAGCCCCCTCTAGCTTGAATGCCCTCCACAGTTGCACACACTAAGTGGCGCATTCAAATGCGTGGAGCACTCGGCCGTTAACGAAATCAGAGCGCACTTTGCATCTTGCCTGCCATGCATGCTTATTCGTTTTGTGTGCGCCTTCTTTTTATGTTGACTTATATGCAGAAATAAACACCTCAGCTTGATAATTCAGTCAGATGTTTCTTCACCACCTACGTGCCCATTTCTGCCATCTGTTACGCACTGGTACGAAACATGTACACCCCTAGAACGCCCTCTGGCCATGCATATGAATTTCAAGCGATCTTCAAGGTTACATTTTCTTCGACAGACTAATATTAGCGCAGAATTCGAACCAGTTCGAAGCCTTGAAACCAGTCGCAACAGGGAACCTATTTTTCACCGTTAATGTCGCCGTAACAGGCAAAGGTGCTTAGTCATGGCTGTGCGGACGTGTCAGTCATGTTAGTCACACATTCATACCCCGCCGCAATGTCCTGTCCTTTATAAGTGGGCGGTGTCTCGACACTCCGCCCTTTATCATTATCTACTGACCGTGCCTGAACTTTCAACATGCACTCATGTCTTTCTTTCTTTCTTTCTTTCTTTCTTTCTTTCTTTCTTTCTTTCTTTCTTTCTTTCTTTCTTTCTTTCTTTCTTTCTTTCTTTCTTTCTTTCTTTCTTTCTTTCTTTCTTTCTTTCTTTCTTTCTTTCCATCTCGCCTTATAATAAATCCTGCCGCTGCTGCGGAGACCGAAACCGCAACTTTGAGCTAAGCCTTTTCTACGCCTTATTGAACATCGGGCTCAGCATGATCACTGTGACGTAGCAATGAGCTGAATGAAAGAGTGGGTTGAGCGCGACAGCGGGTATTGGGTTCAGGGCAAGAGCGGGTCTGCTTTCTTTCTTTTTTCTTCCTGCGGAACACCGCGCAGATAGCGAAGGGACGAATATTAACTGCTGCGCTGTTAAATTCCTTAGTTGCTTCTGCAGCGGTGACTTCGAGAGGACAAACACGGAGTAGCGACAAGAGTGAAGTCCACTATATATATATATAAAAGAAATAATAAACACGGCGGCTCGCACGCAATTAATCGGTAGTCAGAAATGGATTTGAGAAGAAGGCGGCGTAAGGAGTAAAGGGACAATACTCGTCTGATCTGCGCAGTGGAAAACGCCGTGGCGCAGGTAGACCTTCACGCCGTGATGAAGCCCGTACGCGAGCCGTGAGTGTTTTGTCCAAATTCGTCCTAGACTATTCGCGTCACCATTAACTGCAGAAGAGCGCAATGCGATTCGAAGCTTCGAGTGGGTAAATGACCTAGTCATCTCCCAGCTGACAAAGGCAATGCCACAGTTTTCTGGACCGCATAGACTACGTGAAAAGGATGCGATGTTTTTGCTGCAAGACGAAAACACCTACTGCCGCCTTAACAAGGATCCAAACAGCAAGGTACAAAAAGACTGCAAAAGTTACTCACAGAGGTGTTTCAATTCGTCCCCCCAAGGCATAAGCATCTGTACTACCGTCTCCTCTGCGCAATGGCTCCGCCCGGCTCTCTACGGATTGCCCAAGATACACAAGCCTGATGTACCTATGCGGCCAATCGTGGACTACAGACGGTCACCGCTTCTTAGCCTTTCGAAGTACTTGCACCGCATAATATCTCCACTGTGGGATGCGGTCAAACACATTTACGCAACTCTTCTGACTCATTAACAAAGTGCGCGATCTCAAGCTTGACGATGACGACACTATGGTGTCGTTCGACGTTACGTCCTTGTTCACGTGTGTCCCAATTGACGTTGCGGTCGAAGTGTGCTCTACTGCCCTCCAAGACGACGCCTCGCTTCCAGAGAGGACACCATTTGAGGTTCAGGACTTGCGCAAGCTCCTGCAGTTCTGCCTGGAAAATACGTACTTCGTTTTCCAGGACTGCTTCTATAAGCAACTTCAAGGAACGCCCATGGGTGCCTCCCTCTCGGTAACCGCTGCAAACTTGACAATGGAATCAGTCGAACGCCGGGCTATCGCATCATTCATGCCCCAACCAAGAATTTTTCTTCGGTATGTGGATGACTGTTTTTCCGTTATAAAGAAGGATGCCCTGGATGCGTTCTCGTCACACCGTAACTCGATTGAACCGGCCATAAATTTCACAGTTGAACTGGAGAAGGACCATCGCCTTCCTTTTCTTGACGTCTTGGTACAACGTGAAGGGACAGGTCTTCGCTTCAGCGTGTATCGAAAGGATACACACACGGACGCTACCTCAACTTCAGTTCAATTCATCCTGCTTGCCACAAACGCTCCGTCGCCTCATCACTCATACAACGCCGAAAAAAACCTGCAGTTCTTCAGAGGACCTGCAAGAGACCTGAAAGTGGTGCATGCTGAACTTTCAGGCAACGGATACCCGGCTTCGTTTGTGAATTCAGTGCATAAACAATTATCTCGTCCGCCTATTAGTGCCTCCTCCGTGCCTGCCCCCTGTAAACGTGCCGCGATACCGTATGCTCCTGGAACCAGTGAGGCCCTGGCGCTCGTGCTCCGCTCCTTTGATGTACACGTGTCACATGTGCCGGTGAAAAAACTGAAAAGTATGCTGACAAACGTGAAGGACAAGCTTCCAAAAGAAAAGTTTCCTGGTGTCGTGTACAGCATCCCCTGTACCGACTGTGATGATGTGTACATCGGCGAGACAGGCGATTTTCAAAGGCGCCTAAAGGAACACTGCTACGACGTGAAAAAGAAAAGGTGTCTTCAAATGCACTCGCTGAGCATTCCATTTCCAAGGGACATGATATTGACTGGGCCAGTGCGCATGTGCTCGCCACTGAAAGAAATCTAACCTCGCGACTTCATCTCGAATCACTACTAATCCAAACCACCGATACCACGCTAAATCGCAATGACGGCACCCTTCCCTCTGTTCACGCACGCTGCTTGCGCCACCTTTTTGCACGTACTTAATCAATCCCCGTTCCTTCATTGCTTCATTTGTGAACAAGGCCCCCGTACGGGAGCCGAAACGTCGTGTTATTTTTAAAAGTTTTATTTGGTCGGCGTCTTGCTTTTACCTTTTGACCATGATTACTCCCGACCAGACGAGCTTTCGTCGAACTCTTGACTTCATACATTGCAATTTTGGTGTACAGCTAGTAAACGAGGCGAACAGGACAGAAACTAGACGTAGCAGATAGATAGATAGATAGATAGATAGATAGATAGATAGATAGATAGATAATGGCAAAAGTGACAAGTTTGCAAAGAAAAGCTTCCATTGAATACTTATGCTTCTAGATACTGTCTTGGAAAGAAGCCGGTGGTAATTATTTCTTTCATAATCATTTTCAAGCGTACCGAGGGTTGAACGTATACGAAAGCTCGTTGCTTCGGCAATTCCGATGCATCTTTCAGGTGTTACGGCTTTGTACGGAGCACATATTAAGATGCCCAGCTCTGAGAATAAGTGCATGATCGAGTTCGCGCTCTCTTTCACTGCTTGGGCGCACGAGTAATAACAGCCGAGCTGCGATGCGTTTGCTACAGGAGCAGTCTCAATCAGGGGCATAATCATTTTATTTCCTTTCCACTCACTGCCGTCTGAGTGCACATCACAGCGTGATCCCCAGCCCCCTCTAGCTTGAATGCCCTCCACAGTTGCACACACTAAGTGGAGTCAAATGCGTGGAGCACTCGGCCGTTAACGAAATCAGAGCGCACTTTGCATCTTGCCTGCCATACATGCTTATTTGTTTTGCGTGCGTCTTCTTTTTATGTTGCGTTATTACACAAATAAACACCTCACCTTGATAATTCAGTCAGATGGTTCTTCACCACCAACTTGCCCCTTTCTGCCATCTGTTACGCACTGGTTCAAAACATTTCACCACTAGAATGGCCTCTGGCCATGCGTATGATTCCAACGATCTTCAAGGTTACATTTCTTCGACAGACTAATATTAGCGCAGAATTCGAACCAGCTCGAAGCTCGCAGCAGGGAACCTATTTTTCACCGTTAATGTGCGCCGTAACACGGCAAAGGTGCTTAGTCATGCTGTGCGGACGTGTCAGTCATGTAGTCAGGCATTCATACCCGCCGCAATGCCTGTCCTTTATAACTGGCGGTGTT
>JABSTT010002579.1:0-54273 GCA_013339685.2 Hyalomma asiaticum | reverse complement strand
GAAACTCGGTATCGGTGAGTGAAGAAGAGTGAAGTAGATGGGAGATATCTTTGCGCTGGGAGGCTTTGGTGTGTGTGGGGTCAAGCAGCACCCTTAGTCTCCAGGCGCTCGCCAGCCTCAAGCACGAAGGAGAAGAACAGGGATCATGATGGCTATGTAGAGATAAGAAAGATGAAGTATGGTGAAAATGCTTACACTAATTTCCCCCTCTCTTCGAAGCGGCCAACCAGGCCGTATATCACAGATCGGCTGACCGACGAATAAAATGTTTCGTTAGGGAGACGCGAACGATTTCTGTGCTGCGACGACGGTGGTCGGTCACTGAGTGTAGTGGGGTGACGAGATAGTTCAATGGGGATGTTTGCTTAAGAACGACGTATGGGCCAATGTACCGGTGAAGAAATTTCTCGCATAGTCCAGATTTTGGAACCGGGGTCCATAGCAGTACTCGATATCCAGAATTGAAAGCAAGGGCGCGGCGTTTACTGTCGCAGCGACGTTTCCGTTCATCCTGGGTAGCTTCCATGTTGCGCTTCCTCGCTCTTTCAAAGTGGTGGAAGTGCGTTAAGATCCCGACGTGCTCCTGCGTTTGTGAGCTCCCTGCAGCTACGTTCCGGTCGCCGTTTGCACCCGGTCACCCCAACCGCTATGTATACATTGGACCCGCGCCCTTCCGCTAGCCCTAACGCTGCCACCACGGCGGCATCGTCTCCATCGCCTGCGTCCACAATCACAAGCCCTTAACGGGACTCTCCTGTCTGCAGGCCTTCGTGATGAGGACGTCGACGACTGGCTCGACACCTACAACCGAGTGACTCCAGTCAATTTTATCTGACAAGTGTTGTCAAGACGTGGAATTTCAATCACGAATCTGACATCTGTGATTGGTCCGTCTTTACCACCAAGTTGCGACATATCTTCGCCTCCTCATCTGGGCATTCCGAGGTCGCGAACAGAAACTGGCACTACGTATCCGGCGTCCGCACGAGTTGTACACCTCGTACATCGAGGATGTCTTGGCTCAGTGCCGCTGTACGAACAGCGATATGACAGAAACCGAACGCGCTCGACACATCTTAAAAGGAATTAACACACTCACTTTCAACGCCCTGGCTATTCAACTTCCAGCCAGAGTTGAGGACATTACTCCGTTTTGTCAACGCCTGGACGTGTTGCAGTCCTTCAACGAGCAACAGGACAACAGCGCGTGCCTTTCCCTCATTCCGATTTGCGGGCTCTCATACGCAGCATGATCCGCGAGGAGCTCCAAGAACAACAGCAGAGGTGATCCGGCGTTGCTTCCACCTCATGCACACCGCTCAATTTGCGCAGCTTTGTCAAAGAGGAGTTGGCAGCCAAGACCCGCCGATGGCGTCTATCGCTCCAGCACGTCGGACGTTCGCTGACATTGCTGCTGTCCCACCCTCTGCTGTGACGTCTGTCTCCCGAGCTTACCAGCGGTGATTTGGCTTCTGTCAGTGCCAGAGCACCAGCTTCACCTTCCTATCCTCAATGGAGTCCACCCCGTCCGGATTGCTCTTACTGCTGTATACGCAGCCACGTCTCGTATTACTGCCGTCGCGCCGACGGAACGAAAGATGCGGCTATGTCGAGTTCGAGCAAGATCGGATTCGTCGACCTTATAATTACTACCCAGCACCTCCACCACTTTGAAAGAGCGAGTAATACCGGACCAGGCAACGCCACCAGACCCGTTTTATATGGTCAGCAGGAGTATACACGCTGAACCCGACGAAATATTCTCAAAGCACGATGGCCAAGAATAACACCCAATAACAACTCAATAGTTCATGACTAAGGTAGCGGCCCGTGGACTGGCATTCATTGGGGACAGTATCGTTACAGGACGTGGCCCTTTTTAAATTGTTGGCTCGTTTCTACACACATAGGCGTTGCTAGGTGATTCTCACACGCGGCTGTCAATCAGCACACCATACGATATGTACGACAAGAACAAGTGACAGCACGTTGAAAGAGATAACGAAAACAGCGTGTTGACGCCGCTAGATCAGAAAGCTCTTCCTCGTCTTTTTCGGTCTGGAATTTCCCCCTAACCCCACTAGCCGGAGTTCATTGAGGCACATAAGTCGTCGTCGTCGTCTTTGTGCCTACATAGAACGCACGCGTCGATATATATTCACACGTACGGTGGTTTTCATTTGTTTCAAAGAGAACGCCGTTATCACCTTCCCATGAGTAGCGCAATTGCTGTGATTGTTTGCCGGGAGCGCCGTTATCACTTTTCTGTTACGCGCAACGCAGGCTGCGTTTATCTTGCATGTCAAATCGGGAACCGTGTCGATCATTCTTGAAACATTCTTGGAACATGCCGCGTGTATAAAAGCCGACGCATTACGCCGCTTGTCAGTCTTTTCGTCAACGGACGACCGCTCACGCCGCTACTGCTGTGCATTGTCATTGGCTTTGTTTTGCGGGGCACAAGTTCGCCCAATAAACACTTCACCTGACATCCCTTGAGTCCTGCGTGCTTCGCCTTGAGTGCTGTGTGCGTCACTACCACGTGACAATATAAAGACACTGTAGCTTAAACTACACAAAATTTTACCTCTGCGCCTAGCCGCGGTGCACTACTGGCTAAGCCACTCGGCTGCTGTTGTTAAGAGGGGAATGTCGCGGGAGAGAAACGCGGTCGCAGCGGCCTCATTTGAGTGGAGAAGAAATGCGTATGGCATGTTTATTCTGTACTCTGCCACCACCTGATTGCGCGCTAAAGAAATTTAGGTGGTCAAATTTTGGGATGCCTCCTTGTCCGCATCTCTGATAATGGTGTCGGTGTTCTGGGACATAAACGAGAGACATTCTATCTGTCCATTCCCCCTTTATATATATATATACCAAAACGCAGCCACAAAACGTCGAGAGCTGTAGCCCACAGTGCTGCAGCTGTCATACAAAAGCGGGTCAAGTGGTCAGTGCACACGAGCGATCGAACAATTTCTTTTAGATGACCTAGGAAAGGGACTGAGAAGGTCGATGCCGACGTTCTGCAATGGACTTCTTTGAGGTGGTACAGGGTCTAGCCCACCAGGAGGCGAACTTGCGGGACGCTTGTGACGTTGGCATTCCTTGTAGCTAGGCGCGTATTCTTCCGACATTTGGCGCATTTTGTGCCACTAAAATCTCTCTTTAATATAGCCAAGCGTACTTGCTCGCCCCACGTGTCATGCATGGCCCTGAAGACGCTAGGGCGCAAACTTGTGGGTACCAGCAGATGAGATCGTGATTCTATATGAATAATCCTTTTCGTAAAAAGTGCATTGAATGTGCAAAAACGATCGGCTCTTGACTTCTCTTGGGAGCAAGCAGTCGTTGGAAGGCCTTTTCGTTTTGCTGCTCAGTTCAGAAGGTTTTCATATCAGGAAATACTGGCTCCATAGTTGCGTTGTAGTGCTCTAAGTTGTCTGCGGCACAGTCCATCGTCGTAAGCGGTAGACGCGAAAGGGAATCTGCAGCGGCGTGTCGAAGACCGCTTTTATAAGTAACGGTAAGTCATACTAACGGAGGCGCAGTGTGCAATGTTCAATACAACCAGATGGATCATGCGCACTGATGAGCTGTCATAAAGAATGATCGCCCGTGACTATGGCGAAGGGGAGTATAGCCCGTATCGGCGCGACCGAAAGAGCTGTACCGGAAAAATCACCACGACACATTTTGCTCTGTCGCGGTGTAGTCGCGCTCCGACTTGGGAAGGAAGCGACTCGCGTACGCTACATGTTCTTTTGTGTCGGAGCGCTCAACACGAAGAGCTCCCACCCCGACGCCGCTAACGCGAGTGTGCAGCTCTCCAGGAGCAAAGTGGTCGAAATGTCGCAAAACCGGGAGAGATGTTAAGCGCAACTGCATTTCACGAAAAGCAGACGCACTTTCCAGGGTCCAGTCAAAATGAATGCCTTTCTTACGCAGGAGCTTCAGCGGATTTCCAATGCCAGGGAACCAGGGAATAAGCCGAATAAACTAGGAAAAAAAGGCCTACGAAGGTTCATAGCTCTTTTACTTAGCGAGGTCGCTTAATGGATTCGACCGCAGCCGTTTTCGCAGCATCAGGCTTAATTGCTTTCTCGTCTAGTAGGTGGCCTAGAACAAGAAAATATATGAAATGTCGCTAAACTATAGCCCGCTTTGTGCTAAACTCCATGAAATGCCGTCAAAGCGACATTTCATCGAGTTTAGCACAAAGCGGGCTATACTCAGGCGCCCTAGCACAAGGTTTGGCCCGTAACAAACATCAACAGATAGCACATACAGACTTCTCGCTTCAAGCTGCGCACAATGTCGTCCATGAAGTGCTCAAAGTGGCAGCCTTGTTGCCCAAGCCGAATGGCACCGCATTAAATTCAAAAATTATGTCTGGTCAACCGCTTTTCATGTACGATACATCAGGGTTTTGTTGGGAAAGAAAACACGAACATTACGGCCTATTGTGTTAGAACTTTCGCTACTTCGTGACGTTTTCTGGCCCTCAGCGATTTGTTTATCTTAGCTATAATCGATGTTTCCACGGCGCCTCCATCAGAAGGGGACTCATCGGTGCCACCGGGAGCCTCTGGAACGATGGCACCCAATGCCCCAAAGAACCGCAAAAAGACCCAAAATGCCGCAAGTCTCAAGCTCAGCGGTACTGGTGTGGGTACCGCAGAATGCGTTACTGTCCATATACGAGTGCGCCCGTCGACAACGGACAACGGACAGCGCACAGTAGTGTACTAGAACAGTCTTCTTTAGGCAACTGAAATGAATGGGTTAAACGATAGCGTCAAATGTTCTGTGCATAGGAGGAGAACACGCCGCTCGGACCACTTTGTAAACAAAGGTGGCACATAGGTAGCATATGGTTGGGGTTACGCGGACAACTCGACACTGCCTCCTATACCTCAACTGCAGACTGTGGTGGGACCAGCTGACAAAGTCAAGCCCCGAATGCAGGTCCGCCTGGTGGCCAGAGCGAGACCGGTAGCGAGAAACTATGGCGTGCTCGACTGAGAACGCCACCACACCCGACTGAGGATTACCATCGTCGTCTGTTCAGCAATAAAGTAGATTTCTCTCTCTCTCTCTCTATCTCTCTTTGATTTTTGTGTCCTCCGTTGTTCACGCGCAGCTGCGTTGACCGAAGCAACGCAGGCACATGCCATTCGCCTCTGGTTTGCAGGAAGCCCTAACTCATCGACAGTGCGCAGGAAATATCTGGCGCACGTAACTTGATTGTAGCTTGCGGCAGTATCTATTTCGGATGTGTACTTGAATTTATTTCAGAATACTGTTGGGCCTCAGGTCGTTACAGGACATGGTTACAGTAATACACAGGAATACAACGTTCCTAGTTACACAACAATACATTCATTTATGTTTCACATCTAGTTACATTGAACTTCATACAATACGAGTTACAAAGCAATACAATATAACATCTGCATGCAACAACCACAACGCGTACATGACTGCTTAGCAATGCAGTAATTGGTTTGAAAAATATCGCAATATGGTGTATAGCAGAAAATTTCTTAATAATTCATTTCTGAGAGCAATTGAATAGCTACGGGGATATTTAACTAGTCATGCTAACCATAGAAGTAAAGAAAAATGAAAATATTTATTAAAGATTTTCACCACTTTAAGACCATATAATTCCGGCTCTAAAAAATACTTTTCGAGCCCTTCCTCGAAGTCTTCTGCAGTGACAGATCGGAGCAGTGATGGAGGCAGTGAATATCATTCTCTTGCTCTTTTAGTATTGAGTGAATTGGTATATTGTTTAATACGTTGTTGGGACACATCGTACGTGTATTCATTAACTCCTCTAAGACTTCTGGCTCTGCGTGGCGATACTGGTGGCGACAGGAGCGGTAACAAAGCTTCTACACTACTCTCGTCAATTTACGGTAATATGTCCGCGATTGCGCGCAGCAAATACTCCCATGAAGCGATAACCTTCCCGTGCACGTGGCGCATGTCCGCATGCCCCTCCCCAACCGATACGGGTACGTGCTGGATGCACCTTTCTCCTTGAAGCGATATCCGCGGATTTGTCAATGGGTAACCTAATGTACAATTTCTTGCGCTATGTAATACGTAACTAAATTATATATAGCTCAATTAGCTCAACTAGCGTAAATTATATATAGCTCAATGCGTTACTTAATTTACACCACGCTTTCGCTTTGATGTCTTACGAAGGATGTAATCGCGAGAAGAATTTTCGAACAGATTGGCGTTTACAAGACAATCCTAACTGGGTCTCCAATCTAGCGTAACTATATCAGTGCACAAATTGCTAAAAACGATGGAACAGGGAATGTCGCAGCAGCCAACGTTTCGACAAGTGGACTTGTCTTCGTCAGGACAGCGACTGCCTTCCCCAGCGTTCGTTTATGTACGCCATTGCATGCTCTCCGCCGTCCACAGGAGAGGAGGAGAAGAGAGGCAAGTGCGAGAAGGAAGAAAAAATCTCTATCAGTGCGGTACATTGTTTTCTACAGTGTACTAGAATTTTAGTACACTACACTTTTTTCCAAGCAGTTGAGGCCCGCGTACTGCACGTTGTCAGCGCACATTAAAAAAATCCAGGTTGTTTAAGTTTGCAGAGCTCTCCACTACTCGTCTCTCATAACCATATCGTGGTTTTGGGACATGACACACGTGAAGTTAACCTTCAATGTTTTCAAGTTAAACCACTTCGACAACCGCTAACCGCATCTACACAACCATCGCTCTTTTTGATCCTTGATGCGGTGTAGTGCATGTCCGGCTCCCACATTGCATTCTGCGTAAGATGCGTTCGCGTTTCCTTCAACTTGCCTACAGGGGAGAATTAAGTATCTATCTAGATGCAACTTGCATGCTGACGGGCATAAAAAATGGAAAAGTACGTGCTTCGTGATCATTCGTGTCGCGTCGGTACTCGTACAAACAACGAACGGAAACATTGCGAGTTTATACCAAATATTCCCGCCTACGTGTGTAGAAGCTTTGGCTTACTTCTTTCAATTTCTGCCAGCGTTTGCCCCAATGGTGACAATAACATTGATGATTACGATAATGATGGTAATTACGGTGATGTACACTGGTCATCTGCACAAGAGCCAATGACGCGTCACAATATGAAAAGCTGGCTAGGCGAACTATATGCATATTTTTAAAGACGATAGTCTTTCTTGGGATGCTTGAACGAAGAAATTTCGGTCAGTCTTTCTGTTTGATTGTCTGTCACACGATTCAGCCATCCGGCCAAAGTTTAAGCATTAGCCTAAAGCCCAGCCACCTTGAACTGGCAGCTGCGTTCATACTTGTGAACAATGTCGATCAAAAAGCAAATATTACGCATATCTAAGGCGCAATATCAACACGTTTTAGGGGCGAATCTCCTCTTAGTCTAACCTTGTCACGCGTCAGGCGTCAGGCGTCAGTCGTCAGTCGTCAGGCGTCAGGCGTAACCCGCGTTCCGCTAGGCACGCGCTCGCCCTCGGCGTTCGCCTCGGCGCGTGCCTCCCGGCGCGTGCCTCTGCTGTCTTGTGTGAGAGAGAGAGAGACAGAGAGAGAGCGAAAGGCGCGCGTTGGCTATGGAAACGCTCTTTCTTAGAGGAACGCTGTACCAGCTCGCAAAGAAGGAGAACGCGCTCTCACCCGCGAGAGACAACGTTGGCGCAGGCAGCGTCTCCTAGCGAGTTTCTTGATTGAGAAACACCGACTGCTCGCGTTGGAGAAGCGTTCACCGGCAACCTATATATATATATATATATATATATATATATATATATATAGATATATATATATATATTATATATATATATATATATATATATAGATATATATATAGATATATGTAGGCACTGGATCTTGACTTGCGATGAAGTGCCGGTGGGAGATTTCACTTGTGCATAGTTGAACCATGAGGATTCGTAGCGTGCGCGTTAACTAAATTAATCCGGAACTCGGCACGATCTACGATGAACATCCCGAGCTTCGCCCACTCATCATCATTCACTCCGTGGATATGCTGAAATTTTTTTTATTAGATGGTGTGTTCCTTTACTAGAAAATACATAGATACGTAATTCCAAAGACTCTAGCGTTTGTTAGGCTGCGATAAAAATGCGACGCTATGTACGAAAATAGCCTTTGCCGACGATTTGCTGCTGCCACCTGGTAGTTTCTTAGGGATTCTGCACAAGCTCATGTTTCTCGATGGCACACCGCATGGCGTCTATATCTCACGCAGCGTAGTACGGCTCGCAGAAGACTATCGTCTTTCGACGACATTTGCAGGGAAGTGCCCAGATACGCGGTCAATTTTTTGGTTCAACAAGGCGATTCACAATTCAGTCCTGGGGAGTTGCACACATGTCGTCTCATGAGAGTGAACAGCTTATGTCACCTCACATATTTCCTAATAAAAATAGTCCATACGGTTTCGAGCTCACGAAATTCTCTATTCTTAGGAATTATTACAAAACTTTGATTACAAACAAAATGCCAATATTTTCCGCCTGGCACGCATTAATGCATTTCATATACTTTGATGTGTGCTAGCTGCTACCTTCGGTATAGACTATCAAAAAAATTTTTTGCTGTGCTTGAGGAATCGAAGATGTAAATGCTAAGCCCTACCTCTTCAATGCATTTTCGGAACGAGCTGCAACCTTGCTTCGCTGCGACAGATTGAGGTGAATCTGAAAAAGGAAGCAGGGATGCAGTCACTCAACCATCCATTAGGCAAAATTCAAAGTTCTCTTGATTTACACAGTTGTGCTGATGTTAAAATGAGGCTTTCCCTTGTTATTGTGTGCGTGGTGCGCTACCATAATTCCCCTCAACAAAAAGTCGCGATGAAGTCTTCAGCTCCTGAGCGATTGACGTATATTAACATAATGTTACTGCGTTTTCAGCATTTAAACTGGTTCAGACTGAGGTACTTATCTTTGCGGTACTGGAGGGCCGTTGAAGTGGTATCCCACTCAAATACATATCCGAACATGTATAAAAGATAATGGTGGAAGGTGCTACTTATTTACAACGTAGGCGCTAGCTTAAATACTTCAAGTGTGCTGCACGGCGTCTGTTCATCTGTTTGGTATTAAGGGATGTCGTTTTCCCGCTTATTTCCTAATGCAAGAACACGGCACTCATGAAATTATCCCAACTAATGGTAATAGAACTATGGCACGGAACAAACCCAAAGTCGATAATTCGTGCGGTATATTCCGTGTTTTTACTGCCACACAAGTGCGCTTCCTTCGTTGATCAGTGCGACATCGTTCACTGCGAACGCTTCTTGAACACAACAAGTGTCGTTTTCATGTGTTAATTGGCCCCTTGCCCCCTTGCATAAGACGTCCTAGCTAATTGACGCGTGCCACAGAAACGTTTAGGCGCTGCACGTTAGGAATATTTCAAGAGAAATTCGGAATATATATCAAACAAATATTCAAAGCATACTTACGGTTTGCCAGCAACAATAGAGGAAACTTGAGTAACAGCAGAACAATAGAAACCGTCGTGTGTACTGTCATCTTTGTTTTTATTAAACACTTCTGATATTATATAAATGCACAAAGTTGCAAACTGCTCAAATGACTGCGCTAAAGTCCGTCGCATGCGTATCTAAAAATAACTGCTTATGTGACACCTGCGTAACACGTTGAAAAAAGAATGCCAGATTTCGTGCCCCCGTTGCGCTGCACGGAGAGATGTGGCGTGGTTTGTCGAAAGCTTCCCTTCTGACACCGCGGCGTTTCTCCTCAAGGTGGCCAGTGCACGAGACACCTAGCGGCACACTGAAGTTGACTTCTGCCGCTCAGCTCTTTACCCAAATGAAAGACGTCAGTGGGGAAACAGGTCACCGCAAGCACGTCTTGAGGAATGCAGAAAAATAATCAAAGTAATAGAGTGTTCTCATGGTACCACATTCAGCGAACGCGATATAAATATGATCAACTGACGTTCTGTCCCTGCGCCGACGTGCTCCCGCGTTAGGGAAGCCACCTCCACTCGCTTCATGTGCCCATGGTTGTAGTCTCTCCAACCGCTTCAGAGGTATCCTAACGTACGGGCAGCATCCGCCCCCCGCATAGTCGTTTTAGTTGGCACCGTGCGTGCATGCTTGTACGCCACCGAACATGAGATAAATACACACATAAGAAAGTGGCGGCGCCATTCTCGCACCAATAAGGGGAGTAAGAGACAGACATGCTGTGTTCGGTAACTGTCTCCCTGGTGTGGACAGCACTGGGGGGGGGGGGGGGGGGGCGGAGAGTAACAAAGGACGCAGAGTAGTGGAAGGGCAAGTCACGACGTGAAGAGAAGCCTAAAATGCCAGCGCGCACATATGAACGATACTTCGATTGGCCTCTCTCCACACTGTAAGCATTATAGTGTAGAATTATGCTACACTAGAATGCTTCCCACATTCGCACTATAATGCTTCGCATGCTACTGGCATGAAAAGGGGGGCAGCAACAGCACTGCGGCGTCGTTGCTTGCTAACCATTACAGGAGCAGCGAGAACTCGTTAAAGGGGAGCGTAGGGTCGCTTCGTGCCTCCGCAGCTGCTGCTTCTCGTTAGACATGACGCCTCCATAATTGGCTTGCATGGCTCTGTGCACCGCCGCATGCCGGTATTTGTTCTAATCCTACGCTACGGCGCGCGTTTACCACTGTGGTGTTCTCGTGATGTCTAACGTGGGCTTTTGCTCTTTTTGTGCAGGGCGTCCCGTGTCGATCAGTTGAATAATATTGCAGCGATGTGGTAGGTGGCCTGGCATTCAAACATGTATTCGAAAAAGAGCAGTGAAATCATATCAGCAAGCGTGGCCTATGCACTGAGGGCGACAAATAAGAGCACGCACTCTCATCGGATGAGCGAAACAATAAACAGTAGATAAACAATGTAAAATATTATACGAAATACGACAAGGGGCAAAGAGTGTTCTGGATACTATGGGCTTGATAATTACGCAGTTGTGCGCTGTTGTAGGGACATTGCAATTGTGGAGTGGGGCAAAATCGGCTGCCGTGGTTAGGTCGAAGATAATTACGCAGTTGTGCGCTTGTTGTAGGGACATTGCAATTGTGGAGTGGGGCAAAATCGGCTGCCGTGGTTAGGTCGAAGATAATTACGCAGTTGTGCGCTTGTTGTAGGGACATTGCAATTGTGGATGGTGGGGCAAAATCGGCTGCCGTTGTTAGGTCGAAGATAATTACGCGTTGTTCGCTTGTTGTAGGACATGTGCAATTGTGGAGTGGGGCAAAAATCGGCTGCCGTGGTTAGGTCGAAGATAATTACGCAGTTGGCGCTTGTTGTAGGACATGGCATTGTGTAGTGGGCAAAATCGGCCTGCCGTGGTTAGGTCAAGATATTACCAGTTGTGCGCTTTGTTGTCGGGACATTGCAATTGTGGTGGGGCAAAATCGGCTGCCGTGGTTATGTCGAAGATACATTAAGCAGTTGTGCGCTGTTGTAGGACATTGCAAATTGTGGCGTGGGGCCAAAATGCGGCTGCCGTTGTTAGGTCGAAGATAATTACTAGTTGTGCGCTTGTTGTGGGACTTGCAATTGTGGCTTGGGCAAATCGGCCTTCCGTGGTTAGTTCGAAGAAAGTACGCATTGTGCGCTTCTTTGTAGGACATTGCAATGTGGAGTGGGGGCAAAATCGGCTGCCGTGGTTAGTCTAAATTAATTACGCAGTTGTGCTCTTGGTTGGTAGGGATCATTGCAATTGTGGATTGGGGCAAAATCGGCTAGCCGTGTTTAGGTCGCGATACTTACGCGTTTTGGCGCTTGTTGTAGGGCACATTCAATGTGGAGTGGGGCAAAATCGGTCTGCCGTGTTATGTCGAAAGAATAATTACGCAGTTGTGCTCTGTTTTGTAGTGGACATGCAATTGTGGAGTGGGCAAAAATCGGCTGCCGTGGTTAGTCGAAGATAATTACGCAGTTGTGCGCTTGTTGTAGGGACATGCAAGAACACGGCACCATGAAATTATCCCAACTAATGGTAATAGAACTATGGCACGGAACAAACCCAAAGTCGATAATTCGTGCGGTATATTCGTGTTTTTACTGCCACACAAGTGCGCTTCCTTCGTTGATCAGGGCGACATCGTTCACTGCGAACGCTTCTTGAACACAACAAGTGTCGTTTTCATGTGTAATTGGCCCCTTGCCCCCTTGCATAAGACGTCCTAGCTATTGACGCGTGCCACAGAAACGTTTAGGCGCTGCACGTAGGAATTTTCAAGAGAAATTCGGAATATATATCAAACAAATATTCAAGCATACTTACGGTTTGCCAACAATAGAGGAAACTTGAGTAACAGCAGAACAATAGAAACCGTCGTGTGTACTGTCATCTTTGTTTTATTAAACACTTCTGATATTATATAAATGCACAAAGTTGCAAACTGCTCAAATGACTGCGCTAAAGTCCGTCGCATGCGTATCTAAAAATAACTGCTTATGTGACACCTGCGTAACACGTTGAAAAAAGAATGCCAGATTTCGTGCCCCCGTTGCGCTGCACGGAGAGATGTGCGTGGTTTGTCGAAAGCTTCCCTTCTGACACCGCGGCGTTCTCCTCAAGGTGGCCAGTGCACGACACCTAGCGGCACACTGAAGTTGACTTCTGCGCTCAGCTCTTTACCCAATGAAAGACGTCAGTGGGGAAACAGGTCACCGCAAGCACGTCTTGAGGAATGCAGAAAAATAATCAAAGTAATAGAGTGTTCTCATGGTACCACATTCAGCGAACGCGATATAAATATGATCAACTGACGTTCTGTCCCTGCGCCGACGTGCTCCCGCGTTAGGGAAGCCACCTCCACTCGCTTCATGTGCCCATGGTTGTAGTCTCTCCAACCGCTTCAGAGGTATCCTAACGTACGGGCAGCATCCGCCCCCGCATAGTCGTTTTAGTTGGCACCGTGCGTGCATGCTTGTACGCCACCGAACATGAATAAATACACACAATAAGAAAGTGGCGGCGCCATTCTCGCACCAATAAGGGAGTAAGAGACAGACATGCTGTGTTCGGTAACTGTCTCCCTGGTGTGGACAGCACGGGGGGGGGGGGGGGGGCGGAGAGTAACAAAGGACGCAGAGTAGTGGAAGGGCAAGTCAACGACGTGAAGAGAAGCCTAAAATGCCAGCGCGCACATATGAACGATACTTCGATTGGCCTCTCTCCACACTGTAGCATTATAGTGTAGAATTATGCTACACTAGAATGCTTCCCACATTCGCACATAATGCTTCGCATGCTACTGGCATGAAAAGGGGGCAGCAACAGCACTGCGGCGTCGTTGCTTGCTAACCATTACAGGAGCAGCGAGAACTCGTTAAAGGGGAGCGTAGGGTCGCTTCGTGCCTCCGCAGCTGCTGCTTCTCGTTAGACATGACGCCTCCATAATTGGCTTGCATGGCTCTGTGCACCGCCGCATGCCGGTATTTGTTCTAATCCTACGCTACGGCGCGCGTTTTACCACTGGTGGTGTTCTCGTGATGTCTAACGTGGGCTTTTGCTCTTTTTTGTGCAGGGCGTCCCGTGTCGATCAAGTTGAATAATATTGCAGCGATGTGGTAGGTGGCCTGGCATTCAAACATGTATTCGAAAAAGAGCAGTGAAATCATATCAGCAAGCGTGGCCTATGCACTGAGGGCGACAAATAAGAGCACGCACTCTCATCGGATGAGCGAAACAATAAACAGTAGATAAACAATGTAAAATATTATACGAAATACGACAAGGGGCAAAGAGTGTTCTGGATACTATGGGCTTGATAATTACGCAGTTGTGCGCTGTTGTAGGGACATTGCAATTGTGGAGTGGGGCAAAATCGGCTGCCGTGGTTAGGTCGAGATAATTACGCAGTGTGCGCTTGTTGTAGGGACATGCAATTGTGGAGTGGGGCAAAATCGGCTGCCGTGTTAGGTCGAAGATAATACGCAGTTGTGCGCTGTTGTAGGGACATTGCAATGTGGAGTGGGGCAAAATCGGCTGCCGTGTTAGGTCGAAGATATTACGCAGTTGTGCGCTGTTGTAGGGACATTGCAATTGTGGTGGGGCAAAATCGGCTGCCGTGGTTAGGCGAAGATAATTACGCAGTGTGCGCTTGTTGTAGGGACATGCAATTGTGGAGTGGGGCAAAATCGGCTGCGTGGTTAGGTCGAAGATAATTACGCAGTTGTGCGCTTGTTGTAGGACATTGCAATTGTGGAGTGGGGCAAAATCGGCTGCCGTGGTTAGTCGAAGATAATTACGCAGTGTGCGCTTGTTGTAGGGACATGCAATTGTGGAGTGGGGCAAAATCGCTGCCGTGGTTAGGTCGAGATAATTACGCAGTGTGCGCTTGTTGTAGGGACATTGCAATTGTGGTGGGGCAAAATCGGCTGCGTGGTTAGGTCGAAGATAATTACGCAGTTGTGCGCTTGTTGTAGGGACATTGCAATTGTGGAGGGGGGCAAAAATCGGCTGCCGTGTTAGGTCGAAGATAATTACGCAGTTGTGCGCTTGTTGTAGGGACATTGCAATTTGGGAGTGGGGCAAAATCGGCTGCCGTGGTTAGGTCGAAGATAATTACGCAGTGTGCGCTTGTTGTAGGGACATTGCAATTGTGGAGTGGGCAAAATCGGCTGCCGTGGTTAGGTCGAAGATAATTACGCAGTTGTGCGCTTGTTGTAGGGACATTGCGATTGTGAGTGGGGCAAAATCGGCTGCCGTGGTTAGGTCGAAGATAATTACGCAGTTGTGCGCTTGTTGTAGGGACATTGCAATGTTGGAGTGGGGCAAAATCGGCTGCCGTGGTTAGGTCGAAGATAATTACGCCAGTTGTGCGCTTGTTGTAGGGACATTGCAATTGTGGAGTGGGGCAAAATCGGCTGCCGTGGTTAGGTCGAAGATAATTACGCAGTGTTGCGCTTGTTGTAGGGACATTGCAATTGTGAGTGGGGCAAAATCGGCTGCCGTGGTTAGGCGAAGATAATTACGCAGTTGTGCGCTGTTGTAGGGACATGCAATTGTGGAGTGGGGCAAAATCGGCTGCCGTGGTTAGGTCGAAGATAATTACGCAGTTGTGCGCTTGTGTAGGGACATTGCAATTGTGGAGTGGGGCAAAATCGGCTGCCGTGTTAGGTCGAAGATAATTACGCAGTTGTGCGCTTGTTGTAGGGACATTGCAATTGTGGAGTGGGGCAAAATCGCTGCCGTGGTTAGGTCGAGATAATTACGCAGTTGTGCGCTTGTTGTAGGGACATGCAATTGTGGAGTGGGGCAAAATCGGCTGCCGTGGTTAGGTCGAAGATATTACGCAGTTGTGCGCTGTTGTAGGGACATTGCAATTGTGGAGTGGGGCAAAATCGGCTGCGTGGTTAGGTCGAAGATAATACGCAGTTGTGCGCTTGTTGTAGGGACATTGCAATTGTGGAGTGGGGCAAAATCGGCTGCCGTGGTTAGGTCGAAGATAATTACGCAGTGTGCGCTTGTTGTAGGGACATTGCAATTGTGGGTGGGGCAAAATCGGCTGCCGTGGTAGGTCGAAGATAATTACGCAGTTGTGCGCTTGTTGTAGGGACATTGCAATTGTGGAGTGGGGCAAAATCGGCTGCCGTGGTTAGGTCGAAGATAATTACGCAGTTGTGCGCTGTTGTAGGGACATTGCAATTGTGGAGTGGGGCAAAATCGGCTGCCGTGGTTAGGTCGAAGATAATACGCAGTTGTGCGCTTGTTGTAGGGACATTGCAATTGTGGGTGGGGCAAAATCGGCTGCCGTGGTAGGTCGAAGATAATTACGCAGTTGTGCGCTTGTGTAGGGACATTGCAATTGTGGAGTGGGGCAAAATCGGCTGCCGTGGTTAGGTCGAAGATAATTACGCAGTTGTGCGCTTGTTGTAGGGACATTGCAATTGTGGAGTGGGGCAAAATCGCTGCCGTGGTTAGGTCGAAGATAATTACGCAGTTGTGCGCTTGTTGTAGGGACATTGCAATGTGGAGTGGGGCAAAATCGGCTGCGTGGTTAGGTCGAAGATAATTACGCAGTTGTGCGCTTGTTGTAGGGACATTGCAATTGTGGAGTGGGGCAAAATCGGCTGCCGTGGTTAGGTCGAAGGGATTATATATTGGACACGAAATTCACGTATTGGCCTTGTCGGGCCGATGGGCTCTTATCTGCAGCACGCACGTTGGTGGCAGGGCGAGGAGGACACACGCGCATTGCCCATGCGCGTGACGAGCGGCAGCGTCGAAAGCCACAGGGGGCGTGAAGGTGACCGGCCGATAAGAAGGGAGGTGAGACGAGCCCGGTGGCTTTTTTGGTGGGCGACAGGACGATGGGATGCAGTGACGGTCGCGCTAGGCGCTATGATTTCCTCCGTGAGTGCTGCAGAGCAGAGGCCAGCCGGTTTGGGGCGTCCGCTAAGGCGAGTCGTTGGCTCGTCCTCCACTGCGAGTTGTGCGTGAGTTTGCTTTCAGCCGTTTATGTTTTACACCTACTTTCATGCCGTTAAGTTTTGCGCCGTAGGTTCCATTGGGACCGCCAGTCCTGCGGGAGTTGTTCGTTCTGGCCTTGTGGCCCTCCTGTATACGTTAGTGCCGTGTTGTGCCGGTCTGGAAGGTGTTTGTGATTCTTTTGGAGTCTTGAATTAAAAGCGGTTCCTTGTTTCCAGCGTTGCTGGCTCGTGTCATGCGAATTGCGGCCACTTGACCCCCCCCCCCTGAGCGAGACGGGACCCACACCTGGCCCTACGTGTTTTCGCACGTAGTCGAGCTTCGTTTGAGAACCGCACGCATAAGGCACCCGTCCTGCCGCCTGTCCACCCGTCCTGTCGGCCCATCGCACTCGCGATATGCCTTGCGCATATCCAATGCTCTTGCGTTCCGGTACAATTACAGCTCGCGAGGTAAAAAGCCCTCCGGACCTTAAGTCTAATATAATGCCTGACAGTTGAAAGAGGACTCGTCCGCGCCAGATACTCCTCGTATCATCGAGCAGCTGACCGCGTTCCTAGAACGCCAGGCTACACCAGCCGACAGCTTTCGCTTACCGCTGGCCGTGCCCACGCACGAGGGCCACACAGACAAGAGAGAGTAATAGCTAAGCGGCTAAGTGGCTCGGCCGGCCCAGCGAACGAACGTAGACGCCAACTGCGCATGCGCGGCACGCTGGACAGCCAGCGCATTTGCGGAGCGAGCCGCTCGCCAGCGCATTTCGTCTCTTCAGCGGAGCGTATGCAGCGGGCCAGCGTGCGAGCGTTTTGCAAGATGGCAGCCCCGAACACAAGCGGCGGCGGCATGTCGTCATGCAGCAAAAACGAAGATGTGTTTCCACATAAACCTGTGACCTAATGAAAAATACTTTTGCGATATACTTTTCGCAGTAACTTCAATTTATCGACAGATAAAAACATCTGCTCGATCGACAGTAACTCGAACATTGTTCAACAGGTGGCGCAGCGGTAAGTTCCGCTGAAAGAAGCGGGGCGTCGCTCAGCTATTACTCTTCTCTTCATCATGCGGTCCGCTGTCCCCTCCGCTCCATCGCTGGGCCCGCTGGCCCGCTGAGCCGCTCAACTATTACTCCTAAGAAATCAGTCGCAGACATTTTTGCAAGAGTTACAAGATTATCGCGACGCGCAGGCCCTCCCAAATGAGACTCTTCTGCTACGCGTCCTGCCCGTCGCCCCGTCCGGCTCTGCCGCACGTTGGCGTCGTCGTCAGTCTTTCCAAATTTGGTCTCACTTTGAGCAGCTATTCCGTGCCGAAAATCTGACCCCCGACTACGTCGTTCGCATGAAAGATGAACTTCGCTGCCGTGGTTAGGTCGAAGATAATTACGCAGTTGTGCGCTTGTTGTAGGGACATTGCATTGTGGAGTGGGGCAAAATCGGCTGCCGTGGTTAGGTCGAAGATAATTACGCAGTTGTGCGCTTGTGTAGGGACATTGCAATTGTGGAGTGGGGCAAAATCGGCTGCCGTGGTTAGGTCGAAGATAATTACGCAGTTGTGCGCTTGTTGTAGGGACATTGCAATGTGGAGTGGGGCAAAATCGGCTGCCGTGGTTAGGTCGAAGATAATTACGCAGTTGTGCGCTTGTTGTAGGGACATTGCAATGTGGAGTGGGGCAAAATCGGCTGCCGTGGTTAGGTCGAAGATAATTACGCAGTTGTGCGCTTGTTGTAGGGACATTGCAATTGTGGAGTGGGGCAAAATCGGCTGCCGTGGTTAGGTCGAATAATTACGCAGTTGTGCGCTTGTTGTAGGGACATTGCAATTGTGGAGTGGGGCAAAATCGGCTGCCGTGGTTAGGTCGAAGATAATTACGCAGTTGTGCGCTTGTTGTAGGGACATTGCAATTGTGGAGTGGGGCAAAATCGGCTGCCGTGGTTAGGTCGAAGATAATTACGCAGTTGTGCGCTGTTGTAGGGACATTGCAATGTGGAGTGGGGCAAAATCGGCTGCCGTGGTTAGGTCGAAGATAATTACGCAGTTGTGCGCTTGTTGTAGGGACATTGCAATGTGGAGTGGGGCAAAATCGGCTGCCGTGGTTAGGTCGAAGATAATTACGCAGTTGTGCGCTTGTTGTAGGGACATTGCAATTGTGGAGTGGGGCAAAATCGGCTGCCGTGGTTAGGTCGAAGGGATTATATATTGGACACGAAATTCACGTATTGGCCTTGTCGGGCCGATGGGCTCTTATCTGCAGCACGCACGTTGGTGGCAGGGCGAGGAGGACACACGCGCATTGCCCATGCGCGTGACGAGCGGCAGCGTCGAAAAGCCACAGGGGGCGTGAAGGTGACCGGCCGATAAGAAGGGAGGTGAGACGAGCCCGGTGGCTTTTTTTGGTGGGCGACAGGACGATGGGATGCAGTGACGGTCGCGCTAGGCGCTATGATTTCCTCCGTGAGTGCTGCAGAGCAGAGGCCACGCCGGTTTGGGGCGTCCGCTAAGGCGAGTCGTTGGCTCGTCCTCCACTGCGAGTTGTGCGTGAGTTTGCTTTCAAGCCGTTATGTTTTACACCTACTTTCATGCCGTTAAGTTTTGCGCCGTAGGTTCCATTGGACCGCCAGTCTGCGGGAGTTGTTCGTTCTGGCCTTGTGGCCCTCCTGTATACGTTAGTGCCGTGTTGTGCCGGGCTGGAAGGTGGTTGTGATTCTTTTGGAGTCTTGAATTAAAAGCGGTTCTTGTTTCCAGCGTTGCTGGCTCGTGTCATGCGAATTGCGGCTCACTGACCCCCCCCCCCTGAGCGGAGACGGGACCCACACCTGGCGCCCTACGTGGTTTTTCGCACGTAGTCGAGCTTCGTTTGAGAACCGCACGCATAAGGCACCCGTCCTGCCGCCTGTCCACCCGTCCTGTCGGCCCATCGCACTCGCGATATGCCTTGCGCATATTCCAATGCTCTTGCGTTCCGGTACAATTACAGCTCGCGAAGGTAAAAGCCCTCCGGACCTTAAGTCTAATATAATGCCTGACAAGTTGAAAGAGGACGCGTCCGCGCCAGATACTCCTCGTATCATCGAGCAGCTGACCGCGTTCCTAGAACGCCAGGCTACACCAGCCGACAGCTTTCGCTTACCGCTGGCCGTGCCCACGCACGAGGGCCACACAGACAAGAGAGAGTAATAGCTAAGCGGCTAAGCGGCTCAGCGGGCCCAGCGAACGAGCGGAGACGCCAACTGCGCATGCGCGGCACGCTGGGACAGCCAGCGCATTTGCGGAGCGAGCCGCTCGCCAGCGCATTTCGTCTCTTCAGCGGAGCGTATGCAGGGGCCAGCGTGCGAGCGTTTTGCAAGATGGCAGCCCCGAACACAAGCGGCGGCGGCATGTCGTCATGTCATGCAGCAAAAACGAAGATGTGTTTCCACATAAACCTGTGACCTAATGAAAAATACTTTTGCGATATACTTTTCGCAGTAACTTCAATTTATTCGACAGATAAAAACATCTGCTCGATCGACAGTAACTCGAACATTGTTCAACAGGTGGCGCAGCGGTAAGTTCCGCTGAAGAAGCGGGGCGTCGCTCAGCTATTACTCTTCTCTTCATCATGCGGTCCGCTGTCCCCTCCGCTCCATCGGCTGCCGTGGTTAGGTCGAAGATAATTACGCAGTTGTGCGCTTGTTGTAGGGACATTGCAATTGTGGAGTGGGGCAAAATCGGCTGCCGTGGTTAGGTCGAAGATAATTACGCAGTTGTGCGCTTGTTGTAGGGACATTGCAATTGTGGAGTGGGGCAAAATCGGCTGCCGTGGTTAGGTCGAAGATAATTACGCAGTTGTGCGCTTGTTGTAGGGACATTGCAATTGTGGAGTGGGGCAAAATCGGCTGCCGTGGTTAGGTCGAAGGGATTATATATTGGACACGAAATTCACGTATTGGCCTTGTCGGGCCGATGGGCTCTTATCTGCAGCACGCACGTTGGTGGCAGGGCGAGGAGGACACACGCGCATTGCCCATGCGCGTGACGAGCGGCAGCGTCGAAAAGCCACAGGGGGCGTGAAGGTGACCGGCCGATAAGAAGGGAGGTGAGACGAGCCCGGTGGCTTTTTTTGGTGGGCGACAGGACGATGGGATGCAGTGACGGTCGCGCTAGGCGCTATGATTTCCTCCGTGAGTGCTGCAGAGCAGAGGCCACGCCGGTTTGGGGCGTCCGCTAAGGCGAGTCGTTGGCTCGTCCTCCACTGCGAGTGTGCGTGAGTTTGCTTTCAAGCCGTTATGTTTTACACCTACTTCATGCCGTTAAGTTTTTGCGCCGTAGGTTCCATTGGACCGCCAGTCTGCGGGAGTTGTTCGTTCTGGCCTTGTGGCCCTCCTGTATACGTTAGTGCCGTGTTGTGCCGGGCTGGAAGGTGGTTGTGATTCTTTTGGAGTCTTGAATTAAAAGCGGTTCTTGTTTCCAGCGGTTGCTGGCTCGTGTCATGCGAATTGCGGCTCACTGACCCCCCCCCCCCTGAGCGGAGACGGGACCCACACCTGGCGCCCTACGTGGTTTTCGCACGTAGTCGAGCTTCGTTTGAGAACCGCACGCATAAGGCACCCGTCCTGCCGCCTGTCCACCCGTCCTGTCGGCCCATCGCACTCGCGATATGCCTTGCGCATATTCCAATGCTCTTGCGTTCCGGTACAATTACAGCTCGCGAAGGTAAAAGCCCTCCGGACCTTAAGTCTAATATAATGCCTGACAAGTTGAAAGAGGACGCGTCCGCGCCAGATACTCCTCGTATCATCGAGCAGCTGACCGCGTTCCTAGAACGCCAGGCTACACCAGCCGACAGCTTTCGCTTACCGCTGGCCGTGCCCACGCACGAGGGCCACACAGACAAGAGAGAGTAATAGCTAAGCGGCTAAGCGGCTCAGCGGGCCCAGCGAACGAGCGGAGACGCCAACTGCGCATGCGCGGCACGCTGGGACAGCCAGCGCATTTGCGGAGCGAGCCGCTCGCCAGCGCATTTCGTCTCTTCAGCGGAGCGTATGCAGCGGGCCAGCGTGCGAGCGTTTTGCAAGATGGCAGCCCCGAACACAAGCGGCGGCGGCATGTCGTCATGTCATGCAGCAAAAACGAAGATGTGTTTCCACATAACACCTGTGACCTAATGAAAAATTACTTTTGCGATATACTTTTCGCAGTAACTTCAATTTATTCGACAGATAAAACATCTGCTCGATCGACAGTAACTCGAACATTGTTCAACAGGTGGCGCAGCGGTAAGTTCCGCTGAAAGAAGCGGGGCGTCGCTCAGCTATTACTCTTCTCTTCATCATGCGGTCCGCTGTCCCCTCCGCTCCATCGCTGGGCCCGCTGGCCCGCTGAGCCGCTCAACTATTACTCCCTAAGAAATCAGTCGCAGACATTTTTGCAAGAGTTACAAGATTATCGCGACGCGCAGGCCCTCCCAAATGAGACTCTTCTGCTACGCGTCCTGCCCGTCGCCCCGTCCGGCTCTGCCGCACGTTGGCGTCGTCGTCAGTCTTTCCAAATTTGGTCTCACTTTGAGCAGCTATTCCGTGCCGAAAATCTGCCCCCTGACTACGTCGTTCGCATGAAAGATGAACTTCGCAGCCGTACACAGGCTGAGGAAGAAAGCCTCCAAGAATACATACGGTCCTTACAGGAGCTTTACGACCGCGCGGACCCTTCGGCATCTGAAGCGGAAAGAGTGACTCGGGCAATTAAGCAGTCGCATCCACGTTTTCAGGCGTACTTGAGGGGTCGTTCATTCCCTTCACTCGACGCTCTCGCTACAGCAGCGGGTGATATTCAGGCCGCGATGTTGGCGGAGCTCACGTACCAACCACCGCCTGAATCCACTCTCGAGCCATCCTGTGCGTGGCACGGTCGGTCCAACCAAATGGCCTCACCGATGGCCCCACCAAAGGCTCTAGACCCATTCAGCCACCACAATCTGCCTGCTCCGTCCGCCTTCCCGTCAATGACACAGGAACGTGGGACACCCACACAGGGCGCCGCCCATTCTAGTGCCGGAGGCACAAGCAGGAACCCCCTGGTATGCTTCCAGTGTGGAGGTCGGGGCCACTATAAGAGCCAGTGCCCAAGCAGTCCACGTTCTGGCCGCCGGGGAAGCGATCGGGGCCGGCGATGGTGAGCGCATGCCAATCGCCGGCCAACATTTCACCACCCCCCGGGGTCCTCTCACTTTACGCAGATCCTGGAAGAACTACTGCGGCTCGTGTTCAAGAGCAGCCAGGCGCGCTGCAGAGGCCTGGCCACCGGGTGTTTTGGTCTTCACATCATCCAGCCGCCAGGAATCACAGCCGCGGGAAACCTTCGACAAAGCAACCCACGCCCAAAGGGACAAAGCCGCATCCCTTTCCGCTCGAACAACTACCAGACAACCGAGCAACCAACGCTGCTGCGAAGTGCTTGCTCCCTGCCCGATAACAGCCTTGGTGTACTCGACAATACGGTGAGCGATCATCCGTCTACATTCACTCTCCTCGCTTCCCACGCCGATAAAGCACCATTGGTGATGGTTTCCATGGCAGGAGTAAAGGTCCCGGCTCTTTTAGATACTGGCTCAGCTGTTTCTGTTTTCGGGGATCACATCAGGAATGCCTGCGAGATTAAAGGCTTGGCTTTGCGAAGGGTAAACACTAATCTGCGCGTGGCCTCTGCTCATGTTGTCCCTGCTACGCTTGCAGCTCGTTTAGCGGTTAGACTCGATGGCCGAAAACTTCGGCAACGTTTCATACACCTACCCGGACTTTCCTGCCCCGTGATTTTGGGCCGCAATTTTATAGCCAAGTCGGGAATCGTGCTTGATGTCCGTACGGGCACCTACAGCCATGGCGTCAATGCAAAACCACTCACGTTTGTGACTGCTTGCAACAAATGTGCCTCCGTTCTTTGAGACCAGGGAGGACTTCTTTACTATTATCGAATCCTTCAAAGGGCCATCACAGCTAAAAGCCAGAATCGAAACAGCCCTAAAGCCCCTTGCGGCAATGTTCACAGAGGCTCCTGGGAGGTTTAATGTATTGGAACACAGTATCGACACAGGCGACGCCCGCCCTATCCGTTTCAATCCTCGTCCCCTCAGCGTCCACAAGCGTGAACTTCTGGACGCTGCCCTCGACGAAATGCTCGCCACCGGTGCTGTAAGAGTAACATGAAAATAACGTGAAAATCATGATCGGCATAACATGAAAATCATGATCGGCATGTCATGAGCGGCATGATTTACATGCCATGGTCATGGTGCTCTCCTGGCCGTTTCGCTAATGGGATGTATGCGAAAATTGGTATGGCACAGCATGACTGCCTGACGAACATAAATGGCAGGTCATAACATAAAAATCATGATATGCGTGTCATGAGTGGCATGATTTACATGTCAGTCTTGGTGCTCTACTGGTCGTCTCGTTAATGGGATGTATACAAAAATTGATATGCCACAATATGACTGCATGACGAACATAAATGACAGGTCATAACATGAATATCATGATATGCATGTGATGAGTGACATGATTTACATGCGACGGTCTTGGTGCTCTCCTGGCCGTTTCGTTAATGGGATGTATATGAAAATCGGTATGCGACAACGTGACTGCATGCCGAACATGACTGACAGGTCAGAACATTAAATCATGATATGCATGTCATGGTCGACATGATTTACATGCCACGCGTTTCGTTAACGGGATGTATACGAAAATTGGCATGCACAAGATGACTGCATCACGAATGTAAACGACAGGTCATAACATGGAAATCATGACATGCATGTCATGAGCGACATGATCTACATGCCACGGTCTTGGTGCTCTCTCGGGCGTTTCTTTAGTGGGATGTGTAAGAAAATTGGTATGCAACAATATGACTGCATGACGAACATAAAGGACAGGTCATAACATGAAGAGCATAACATGCATGTCATCATGTCATGGGAGGCATGATTTACATGCCAGGCGTTTCGTTAATGGGATGTATACCAAAATTGCTATGGCACAACACGACAGCATGACGAACGTAAATCACAGGTCATGACATTATAATCATGACACGCGTGTCATGACCGGCATGATTTACATGCCATGGTCCTGGCGCTCTACTGCCGCTTTGTTAATGGGATGTATGGGCTCCGTCTATTGACCAGAAGGCGCTACGTAGCTCTCGTCGGACGACTCAGTATCGCTGACATTGGCCACTTGGGTCGCACGTATGAGACGCGCGCTCACGGTAGAAACTGAGGCGACAGCGACACGCGCGTTTCTTCCCTGCTTTCCGGGCGTGCTGCGAACCACACGAACGCTCGCGGCGTCGCCTTTTGGAACAGTTTGGGCAGGTTTGGAGCGCGCGTCTCAATGGAAATAAAACGAAAGAAGGTGGGACGGGCCGTCGCTGCTGCTATAGAGTTGAAGACGCGCATCGCGTTCGCGTATTTTCCTGTCAGTCTGCCCAATTTCGCTTCTTCTCTCCGCCACACAGTGAATTCTGGCGCTGATGTCGCGCATGGAAAACTCGACTGCACGGAGCCTATACGAAAATTGGTTTGGCACAATGACAAGTCATAACGTTAGAATCGTGACATGCGGATATGAGCGGCATGGTTTACATGCCACAGTCTTGGTGCTCTTGCGGCCGTTTCGTTAACTTCATATGTACCAACTAGGTATAGCGAGACAACAATGCAAATCCATTTTACGTTCCTTATGCGTGGTTCGCATTTACTTGACTACCACTGCACGTGGGATCTGCCAATTTTTTTATTGGTACCCTGCTGGTTAAGTGAGGTTAAGGAATTTCGGGAGCAACCTAGTACTTCGAATATTTCATTTTATGTATGCAGGTAAGGCTTAAGCAAAGCACTTTGGAACTTGGAGATTTTCTTCTTTAAAACTCGTTTGTTGCCTCTTTTGCCACTTGAATTGCTCCGGGATTTATAAAATTAGAAACAGCAGAAAAGTCGAAACGCAGTACTTGCTCAGTAGAAAGTACATACATCCTCGGTGCTGGCCCTTCCTCTGCGGTCTCTTGTGTCCTCTCATGAGCTTTCTGCCACACTGAACATCAAGATCAAGGGCTGCCCCTTTAAATGTCGAAAAATATCATCCGACACATCTTCTTTTTGTGTAATAAGTGTGACCGACTACATTATTACACGGGAAACAAATATGGGAGGACTTCATTTGGTTCTATCGAAGCAGACGTAGTTTATTCACCATTTCCCGCAGAACTATGAGCGCGCGTGCTGAGTCATTCAGCTGCTCATTTCCTTGTGATGTTTTACCTTTACAGTAGAATTACAATCACAAGCCTGACTTCCGATGCAAAGTACATGATCCCCATTGTGCTGTAATTAACTGACTGCACTTTAGTACGGTAATTTTTCTAATGAAACATAAACACGCAATTACTTGCATGGATTCATCTTCTTAGCATCATCCATCACTGCGGTAAGAAAAATATCTACCAGGGCAATTAAGCCCGCCAAGGTAAATCGTTCGCACATACCTTTCATAAATGAGGACATTGGCTGCTAATAAGGTAAGAGCATCTGAAAATGACATCTAATTTACGACTACATTAAAACGCCAGCGTCATCGAGAACAAAATTGTAAGACGCTTTGCTGCGTCAGTATTCGGGACATCGACAAAATGAATATCAGATGACGCGTTTTGTTTCATGCGCACTTTTTGCTCGAGTCTCCACATTCATTTTTATTGTTTATAGTTGGAGGTAATTAGCTTTCATCACTTCGTAACAAGATGTCGCAGTCAACAAGAGCATGGTGAAGGAAACCATGATATTTTGTTGATATTTTCTCATAATCAGAAATTCGAACGTTTAGAATAAAAGAAAACAAAAATCACTCGTGCCATGTGTGACAGTGGCGAAGCGGTCGGCTTGTGCAATCAATTCCTTATGTTTGCATGGCCTTTAATTTTTTTCATTAAGAAAATTTTCCGCATTTCAGTCGTGAAGGTGGCCGTGGAATGTGTAAACGTTCCTACAGGAATTACTCGTGCAGGAGCTTAAGCATATGAAGTCACGAAACTCATCTGTGAGGAACATGGAATGGAATATGGAAGGGCTTGTGCACGTGAGCTGGTATTTCTAACTCGTAGCCGGATCCTCATCGCGACCCTACAAACGCTTGATATATTTCTCTTTCACTAACGTACAGAAGCCAGGCAGAAAATGGAGCGAGGTGGTAATATATGGTAAAATACAACACGCAAAGGAACGAATCGAGCAACAGATTGGTCTAAAATAAACGAGTTGGGGCTGAAGGCAAGTAAGACTAAATATATCTTGTTTGCGCCTATCAATAAATCGCTAAACATACGTCCAAGTATTTCCTTTGAAGGCAGATGTTAAAACAAGTTAAGGTGCAGAAATCCTGGTGTGTGGTACCATGAAGACAAGACCGCATTGAAGGCAAGGCCTGGCGGTAACCCAAGGAACTACATTATGCCCTATGGTAGAAAACAGAGCAAGCCGTCACACTCGTGATCCCGCGGCCCCGTCTCCTGCCATGTTCCGTGCGAAATTTCGGTAGTAGTACTACTATGCGGCGATGTCAAAACGACCACAGCATGGCTTCGTCCTGACGTTATGTCAGCCAATAAAGAGGCCGATGAAACAACGACATAGTTCTATCGCGAAACTGGCACATAGCGGGTTGAGTTTGCCAGAGATTAATTGAACATGGAAGGTCGTTATCCCGTGAAATGCTGTCTAATCTATCGTTGCACTGCTGGAACTGTAACTGCACGTGTATTTTCGACAAATGGCTATTCTGTACAGACGTAAAAATGAAGAAACGCGTTTAATCGTTGAGGCCTAGCATATTAATAATAGTGGAAGCGTGTGCGTGAGACAGTTGCCGAATAATTTAACTAGAGAAGAGACAGAATGTCTTAACAGTTGTTTCTCGCGTGGTCCCACCGGTGTACCCGTTTGATAGCTGCTGCTAGAATACTTGAGCTTGTGTAGGCTGGTTGTGTGCATTCTGTCTTTTTCGCTTCAGTGTGCTTCTTCAGCTTATGGTCGGCGTTCGCATTGTCCCCTCCTCTTCTCTTGTGTTCGTGTTTTACACGCCTCTTGATTAAATAATGAATCCTTAAGAACTTGCTTACCTTCTGTCCTTCTAAGCTTCTTTTGGGCCACTCTGAGATCCTTTCCCTATTCTCTTGCTTATCTGCCCAAAGAAGTCAAGCTGCGCCTGCGTAATCCATGGTCAGATTCAACGGTTCACCAGCCTCTTCTATCGTCCTGTCGTACTCTTCCCCGTCGATTAGCGCTCGCGCCTGTTTTACGGCGAGTAGTGATGGTCTAGAGATTGCGGTGCTTCACTGTGGATCCAAAGCTAATAGGTTCAATGGCGGCAGCGGCAGTCGCATTTTCGGCAGGGTGAACATGGCAGAGGCCGTGCATGTGCATGTCAGTGCAGCTGAAAGAACACCAGCTTTTCGATAATTATGGAGTGTTCTACTATGCCCACCTTCTACTTTCTATTTGTCAATTACACAATGAGCCAACCGTTATACTGTAAACAAAACTTGCCCATCTTGGAGGTCTTGCAGGATAAAATTCCCGCGAAACTAGTTACCTCACTACTACCGGCGCATTAGGATGCGCCTGAGTACGTGAAAGCTCTCGACGCTGTTTCATTCCGGCGAGTGAAGTACAGAGCATAATGGCGCACCTTGCCTGATTTGGGGTCAATGTTAAGGAGCAGTGACAAGATTCCTTCCTCGGATATTGAGACGTGGCTTATTGGTGAAATATCATGGACCATTTTTGAACACGGCCTTCAACCATCGTCATCAGTAAACACTGAGCAAAATACGTGTTAAATAATTCTGCAATAGTTTCTTTGTTAGTAACGATAGCCCCATTTACACATATACTATTAGCACTCTTCTTCTTAGCTATAAAATGCTGCCAGAATTTTGCCGGGGACGAAAGCAAAAGTGACGGCATAATACCGGTCTTTTGATTTTTTGATACTGTCTGTTAAGTCTGCGCGCGATGCAGAATTTATGCATGTTTCAAGAAGTTTGGTTGCCCGCCATGGTGGTCTAGTGGCTATGGTACTCGGCTGCTGATCCTAGGGTCGCGGGATCGAATCCCGGCTGCTGTGGCTGCATTTCGATGGAGGCGAAATGTTGAGGCTCGTGTGCTGTGCTATATCAGTGCACGTTAAAGAACCCCAGGAGGTTGAAATTTCCGGAGACCTCCACTACGGCGTCTCTCATAATCAGAACTGGTTTTGGGACGTTAAACCCCACATAACAACAACGAAGTTTGGTTCTCACGATTCTGTTTTCTTATCTTCTTTGCCTTTCGTTCCAGGCGAACAATTGGCACAGTACGTATGGGCTAATATAACTACCCGCTCATGATTTCGTTGGCACAAAATCATGCACGCATGGCATTACAAGATTGTTGAATAAACACCAAAGGTTACCAGCAGTTCAAGTACTACATTCAGAAAGGGAAGTAAATCGAGAAAAACGTAAGTCTAACGTGTCTAGTGCTTCTATTTTATTGGCGCGCGAAAAGACAGACACCACGCACTCTTCCCTCTTGCCTTGCATACTTCGTTAAGGTTAACAGTCACGTACACCAGTTTGTGATCAGATATTTCGTCAAGCACATCGGTCTACGCATGCTGATTGTTTACCCAGCAATTTCACTGTTGCTATAAACCACAAATTTTAAATGGTCAAACTGAGAGCATGCTAAATAGTGTTAGGGTAACGTTTTTTAATAATAAAAGGTGCAGTGATTTTTATTTTTCTGGACTTTTAAAAGGGTCCTGCAACACAGTTCCAGCAGTCAGAAAGCGTGCCGGCCTTTCTAGGATGGTCCTGAACATGTCTAGGAAATATTGTTGCACCGCACGCACCACAGAATTTGCAATTTGGTTTTGAACACAGCTGGAAAGCACCCGCTCTTACTTGAAAAAATGATCTCGCCGCCGCCTCGACTACGCCGCTTCACTGTAATAAATATACCTCCATTTTTTGCATTTGTTGAAATCGAAACGAACAAATAAAGCATAGCGGATCACCTCTCCGCTCTCGTGAAGTTAGCTAATGCTATATCTGGCTCAAGTACATTAGTAGGCGCTCCCAGTAGGGCCATGTCTTGGAGGAACAACGCGCGCTTTCAAGCTGTGTTAAAAACAACCTGATGGTGCATTTCGTTTGTGCCTGCAGAGCAAAATATTTGGCACACATGGTCACAGGAGCCTCCACTGCTCCACTGCCTCCACTGTCAAAAAAGAGTTGCAGGACCCCTTTAAGAAAGCGCGCAAGACTTGAAGAAATATGACGTGACTAGGCACTTGCCTGTAACGATCTCAGCGCCCTCCAACTCATAAGAACGACCTATCGGTGATACGCGTGTACATTCATGCGTGTTTCCTAATAAAAATTTATTATCGAGTCAGCGCCAGTACTGTACGTCTTTGTCTGTGTTCGTGTAGTGCTGCACCCACTTTATGATGAACCAACACCAACTAGCTCAAATCTCCATTCTTACACATGTAGACTGCACGCGTAAACAAGCCAAGATGATTTTAGGTGTGGCCACATCTTACCGACACTCTTGTGGTGTGTCCACTGCCGTCTGTCTCTGTGCATCACTGATCGTTCTGTCGTAGGATGTTTGAAAGCGCTGATGTGACGGTACACAAGCGCCGTCACATTAGCAGTCGGTGGGGAGCGATTAGGGGTGGGTGGGAACCTTGAAAGACTCTTCGAACATATTGAGAAAACGACGTCCATCAGTGGCGTACACATGTGAGCCAAATGTTATTGCACTGCACGCACTTGATATTTCGCCATTTGGTTTCAAACAAAGGTGCAAAAACCTTTGTTCTAATGACGTCACTGGGCGGACCGCCCACGTCCCTTGACTGTTTCGCCTCTTCTTAGGCGCTGTCTGTATATATTGTGGAATTCCAAATGCATCAGTAAGCATCGATTATCTTTCCGCGGTAATAAAATCAGCGAATGCTCAATTCGCCTGAAGCGACTCAGTCGGAGCCCGTCGTCTGTGTTGAGGAAGGTGGGCACCTTCCGACTGGGTATGAAACCAAATGGTGAATTGTGTTCTGCATGTGCAGTTTAATGCTAGAATGAATTCTGCGCTCCCGAATTTCCACATTTCTGAAACAGTGGCGCATTATATCTATTTGCCTTAATCTTAATTGAATGTCTAATGAATTTCCCCGTGCTCACTCCTGCAATTCAAGACCGCTAATGTAGGCACTCCACTACCGCCCCTGAGCGATTTGCAAAGCAACCTGTTTCTCACTGCGTAGCCACATGATACGTACAGTGTCAGGAGTCCTTTTGTGAAACTCCTGCAATAAATCTACGTTAGTTCCATCACGACAAGGATCATCAGCGAACATTTCATTTTTGGGGGGCTCATTTCTCTACGCAGTCTCGCCTAGTGGTCTAAGCACTGGCTGACGGCCCTGTCTTACCGTTTATCCCTTCATCCCAATCCTACATTCTGCCTCCAAATGTGGTATGGACTTACGCATGTCTGTGGCATACCTGAATGAAAGGCGTCTATATTCATAAGTATCCAAGAATGCTGAGCTAATCAGTAGAGCTCCATCCCACTTTACAGCCCGAAAAACACAGGATACAAAAAGATGATAAAGTAGAAGTGTGCGGTGCTTCATCTTCTTTTCTGTTTACCCATTTCCTTATTTGCGCGGTTTAGTTAGCATGAATACCCAAAAGCACATCAAACACCTCGTTCCATGCATCTTGCGGATTATACGAGGCGCTGCAGTCGCTCTTAAGTGCTGAAGTCTTGGCAAAGGCGATCACGTCGGTGAGCCGTACGCGTGCATGACGAGTAGTACCGGCCCAACTGCTCGGAACACAGAGAATAGAGTTCTAGACGGCTGCATAGTTCTTTTCAATGCCGTGTGGGAAATATTGCACTGCTTAGTTGTATACCAGGAAGGGAATAATTGCAAATTCACTGCAGTGAACCTAAGCGAGAAGCTTCCACTATACATAGATGGTGACAATGTTCGAACTTCTCACTGATGAAACTTTGGTGAATATTTGGGAAAATAATTCCACCTTTTTCATGTAGGTGCTATTTATAAAAAAGAAAGCCTTCGGAGTTTCACGCACGAAAGTCTCTGCTTACCACACATAATCACATCATTCTAGATATTTCGCAGCCCTATGTTGGCAGGAAAAGGGATCTCATTTTGCTTCTAATGCTGGTGAACGTTTTTTTGCTGTTATTTTTAATTAACATACGTTGGTGCGCACTCCTCGGGCGCGTCAGTACGTCTTTAATTGAATGGTGTAACCATAGCGTGATGAAAGTTTGGAAGCATTAGCGAAAGCACTTTGCAGGAGGCAGTGCCTTCCACATTATACCTTGCAGCTTGCAGCGGGAAATGCCTTTTCGACAAAGAGATAGAAAACAATATGAATAGCTTGCAGTGGCTCCTGTGTCTACGCGAGGCCAAGTTTGTAGTGCTACGTGCACCGGTCAACTTCCAGTTTGGTTTTCAATACAGTTGGAAATCGACTTCCGTTCTTCCAAGAACGGCGTCACTGGCAGCATCTTCTGGGTATCATGACTATTCTAGTTCTATATAAAGATGGATACATACAGAAGTTCTAGTTCTATATATTCTAGTTCTATATAAAGATGGATACACACAGAAAAAAAAAAGAATTGCAGAGAATCTTTCCACTATCACGAGGTCAACCAATTATGTTTCTTAGTTGGTGCACTTGGTGCTTCCAGTGACGTCATAGGTAGGAATAACGAGAGGCGCTTCCTGACCGTATTTGAAACCAAAATGCAGTTTTAGTGGTCCGCACAGTGAAGTAACATTCAGCTCACATGTTCACTGATACACCACGGACGACTGGCACCGTTTGTGCTAGGTCTCAGAAGAGTTCCACTGCCCCTCTAATGACGAGCGGATCTTTGGGTTGGCGCACGACTCTAGTCTAACAGATCTAACGGCTCGCTGCTTAGAGCCAGTCGTCTGGCAGTCCCAGTGTCCGTGGGTAGTTCTTCAAGGTGTGACAGTAAATGCTTAGAGTAGCACTGAAGTTCTGTAATGCAAAAGGCGAAAGATTCGAGACATTTTCCCTTCAAAACTTACAATATATTTCGCAAATAAAGGAAACAACACTGATGCGGTAGCTACACTGGCAGACAGCAACAACTGCGGGCTACAGGAAGGCAACAGCCTAGTAAAACCGCCTTTCTCAATTTGTTGTCGGTGCAGGTTCTTCTTCTGCTGTTTGTTGACATGCCGAACACATATTGAGGAACGCGGCTCGGCATTGAGTGTGCTGGTGGTGAGCCGTGCTCGCTGGCACCCATGCTACGCACTTTACGGGCCCAGCTGTAATTAAAAAAAAAGAACGAGAGTTCGTGAATATGAAACTCGTGCTGTCGAACATCATAGGTATCTATGTATTGTTTAGCGAGCAAGCTTTCGGAAACTGGAATGATGCAGTCGAGCCAGCTTCATTGTGATTTGATTTATTGTCACAAATACATGATTCATTGCATATGAAAGGCACGCAGATACAGAACAAATTATGTGTTAGCAGAACCTAAACTAAGTGAAACATGTCGAACACCAGATTGACGTTAAATGTACAGTACCTTTATTATCGTGTCACAGTTCTCACACAGAATTGTTGGTAATAATAGTGTATGAGCAAGTAAAAAATCCTTGTTTCGTAGTCTCATGTGCCTTGCGAACGGTGACAAGCACACGCTTGCTCACTTGGTTAAAAAGAAAGGTGTAATCTCTATGAATTGCGCTTGTTCACACAAACAATAGTTGTGGCAGTGGTGAAATGATGAGCTCAGGTTGCCTTGAGAAGATTCTCTATGCCACCTGTCACTTTAACGTGTCCCGGAAAGTACACGTTATGTGGCTTCTCCTAAAGGATCATTGTAAGCCGACAGTTCACACAAACTGTACCTGCCATCTCGCTTTAATCAGCCCCTGCAATTGTTCTAGGTTAGCTGCTGAGTAACATTCACACATGCTGCGCGTGAACGGAAGCTTCCCTCATATACTTGCTGGAAAAATTCTTTTGAGACGCCTTTGCACTGCATTTCTCTAGAGTGCAACAGCACGAAGTTTTAGTTGAGTGCTAATTTATCCAGTACCAACAGAATAACTTCGCTGTGAGAAGCTAGATCTAGCCTCACGAATTGGGGAAGGGAGCTATAAATTGAAGAAATGAGTGTCTGCTCAGCCAGTACTCATCTCTTTAATTCATACTCCATTCCAGACTCCATTGGCTCCAAACAACTGTACTTGGTGCTGCGGCCTGCGGGACATACCTTGTAAAAGAGCACATCCATCCGCATCAACTGCATACGTCCGTTGGCCTCCACTCTCAACGTACTTTCTCCACTAGAGACCAGTAAACTAACAAGTCTACCTTGTGAGAGAAGCGTGATATCATTTTGGGCAATTTTTTCCACATCGGTGTGGGTGATAATTCTCCATATAATTACTGCGGCAGTGAGTAAGGAATCGAATATATAATTTGCTACTGACCTCGACCCTGCACGGAAAGCGCCAAGGCTGTCATTAGCGATCGAATTAGCTGGCCAAGACAATAAGCTGATTTCGTAATGCAGAGCTCTGGAAAGCCAGGAAAAAATGCGGGCCCAAGAAATTTGCCATATCTGTTCTGTAAACTTTATGTGCAAGTGTACTATTACAGATGTGCGCTACAAACGCGTCATTTTCACTAGTTCTTTTGGTGCGACCTCGCACTTTTGTTGTTACTGCTCTTCCTTCAGTATCCCATTCCTTCTCTCGAGATCAGGCTATGAAACTACAATTGTGAATTGCAGTTCACCTGGCCTCGTTCGCGGACCTGCATCTCTATCTACCAACAGGATTCATTACTGGCATTCGCATTTATGGCATTTAAGGGAGAGCTTCGTGATGAGCTCTGTATCAGAGCCGGAAGGGAAAATAAATTTTTTAATGGCACATACCACCTGTACGAGATGGATTTGGATGCCCCCCACAGAAGTTAGAATGGTAAATGAGTAGGCTTCCGGTTTGACAGTGCACTGGACACAACGAGTACAATATACAAAGATGTAGGGCACGATGAGTCAGTGCCACATTTGAGCAGGCTGTTTGCGATACAATAACCCTTTTGCTACCGTTCACTCGTGCGTATCCCCTCCATAGTCTGTTGTTAATTGGCATATATTCCGCAATATAGCTATAAAGATGATAATACAATATGCGTAACTCTAACTCATAGGCAGAGGGGCGCCATGTCATTTAGTGCTGAGAATTTCTTGTCAGTGTGGCAACGGCATTTTACAGCTTTCTGCAGTGTTAGTGGGCTGTTGATTGCAACATGTCGTGTTCTATTTCGAGAAGAAAGACCACTTCTTGCTTGAGAAATTATTTGGAGTGTCATCATAATAAATGCTGCGTGTATTTTCAAGGAGAGTGAAGAGCTGGGCTGGTTGGTTCATGATTAATTCGACGAAAAGCCAGCACTGCAGGACACGGGCAAGAGAGAACACACGCATACCCACCAACGCCGGACTAACAACCAAGTGTATTTTCAAACTTTTCATGATTAGGTTCGTTCACAAAAACTGTCTCACCCTCAATTATTTTTTTCGGTTTCCTTATTGTGTGGATGTAATAAATCTATATCGGAGCATTGGCACTCTTATTTTCATTTATTTTCATTGATTTGGACATTTTCATAAAATGCCCACGAAGGGGCAAAAGGGGAGTGTGTCTCCTGACTTGGCCCGCTCTTCGTGAGGCACTTCGGGTAGGTACAGCAGGACAGTGTACAAAAAGATACTATAATATACATACAAACAATAAAAAAACGAGATATAATATAACAATTTGAGGAATGTAAGATAATGATGCAAACAAAGCTGTTCCTCAGCCATAAATGCAGAATGCATTGTGATCAGCACCATTTAATGTATATTGAAATACATAAAAGTTGAAATGTGAAAAGGCTGGAATTTCAGCGGATCATTTATTTCTTCGCGTGCTCGCATTAATGAACTCGTGGTCAGTACTGGTTATGCCTGGCCTTAAACATTGATTCAGTTAAAGTACTGCAGCCAAACAGGTGTCGCTATATGCGAAAGCTTGAAGTGTCAATTTTTATACGAAGTTTTTCGTCTCTCGCTGACTCATCCGTGGCCGACTTATACTATAGAAACGACGGCGCACGACATATATGTCGTAGCACACTACCGGTGAATAAGCAGTTGTACCGATAAGATCTGCAACACTAAGCTACCGAGAAAAACTGCGGGGGGGGGGGGGGGGGGCGATCGGAGATCGGCTGTTCGCTCGAGAACGCTTTCCGAACACTGACGTGTTCGGAAAGCTTTCAGCAATGCTTTGAGAATGGGAGGAGCGCGGCCGGCGCGGCCAATGGGGAAGCGCCGCGCTCCTCGGATGATGACGTACTCCGTTTGTCGCCTGCTTCTGAAAGCCAAAAATGTTTCTCCCGAGAAATTAAGAAAGCTGCTCCTTTTAAAAACGGTGCTTTCTTCCTTTCATACGTAAACACGCTCTTAAGCATCAATATCTTTCTCTGCAGGTTCGCTAAGCGGTGTCGCGGGCGCAAAAAACAAGAAGCGTGCGCGTAAGTGGCGTCATATCTAATAGCGCTTTCCATTGGACGAGCAGGAGCACTTCTAACTGCGCTCAAACTGCTCTGGCGAGTTGCGGCGCCTTCAAGTGGTCGGGCAGGAGCGGGTTCGTTGTGTTTCATTGGTCCAGGAGGAGCACTTTTTCGTCGCCGAGGGCAGCCGAGAGCAGTTCTTGGTGCTCCGCCGCCAGCGGCGGAGTAAAGAGAGCGCAGAGGAAGTCACATGACCTTTCTCCCGTCACTTCTGGTTTTATGCCCGGGGAGGCGGTGATACCAGCGCGCGGACTGTGCAAGCGTGCGGCATGTCTGAACATGTGGCGCGCGAGCGCGGGAAAAGTTTGGTCACATAACGCCTGACATCACGCGCGCTCTCCATTTGCTCTGCTCTCGGAGCAGCGTGATTGTTCCATTCGGGAGACGAGAGCACACGTCCCCGCTGCCCCCGTGTGCTGCTCTGGCTGCTCGTTCCCCTTGCTCCTGCCCCCCCAATGGAAAGCGCTATAAATTTCGTGTCGTCGTCGGCTGCTGCCATGTCCTCGCCCAAAAACGTGCATCTCGGCCCGCGGGTGCTCAGAGGCAGAGGGAGCTCCTTCTCGCATTTTTAGAGGTGCACCCCAACTGTGAAAGCTCGACAAACTCTTCACTATCGACAGCGCGCTGGAAACTTCCAGTAGCAAAGAACATCAACATGCGCAGCTCTTTTCTCTCCGTCGAAATTCCACGGGCTCATTGGCACCCGATTTCCGATCTCCTGACCATTCCCTCGCCTGGAGCGTGGGACACCGTTCACCGCAATTCAAGCCTGGAGAAACAACTCCAGGCTATCAGACGAGCAGAGGAGGTGGCGGCGAGGATTTTTTTTTTTTTTGCTAAAATAAAGTTGTTCTCTCTCTCGGGATCAAGTTCGGCGCACAGCCAACGTACTGTTCGCTTCGACAGGCGAAATTGACGCCGGAATTCACTTCCTGTCAAATCCCCAAATTCATCGCGAACCTCCAGCTGCTCCGCGTCCTATTTCAGCGACGACAATGCGAGGACTCAACGCCCAAGTGGACCGCCATTTCTCTCTGTGACGCAACATTGCGCAGCCGCAGCCGCCGTTTCAATCCAAGTGGAGCCTCTGCCGCGGCCGCTGTTCGCAAAGTGTTCGTAAATCGTTCGTAAACCGTTCGCTGAGCGATCGGCCTCGGGCGTCGTTCTCCGCATAGCAGACGACACGCTCGGTTTGAAAATGATTGACAGGGAATTGGCGTCAATTTGACGCCACCGAAATCTCGGGGCCCCGGAAGGCTCGACGTTCCACAAGTCGTTACAGGTGGCGAAAAAAACCAACCGCGGCGCGTTCCATCAAGCTGCGCGCATAGTGGAACTACTAACCTAACCCTTAACCTTTAGTTTGAAATTTTCCTGCTAGAGGCTCTCAATAAGGCCAAAAGACGTAGGCGCCAGAAACAAGGCGGCCATATTAAATCTAAACAGTGATGATGATCGTACATGCAGCACCATCTTTTGACCTTATATTTTAGCTTAGGACGCCGCCGCTACCCTTATTTTTCGTTGCACTGTCAAAGGTACAGTTTCTCTTCTCTGATTTGGTTATAGGTAGGTGTTCCGTGGGCACGCCCCGCGGATGACGACACCGGAGCGGCGCTGGCCAATCGCGTGCGGCGATTCCGAACACTTTCGCAAAAATACCATATCCGATCGCCCCCCTGTATACCTGTTTGTGCTGTGACTTTAACGTCGATGTGACGAAATATGGGACTATTGATGTCATGTCTTTGAGATCCTTTCCTCCTAATCCACCAAGACACATAATGATTTACTGCGTGTTGTGGTCGTCCTCAACAGATAATGTCAGGTAACAATTAAATCACTTTTGAGCAGTGGAAGAAGGAAGAAGCATGAACAAGGCCTCTTAGCTACCCGCCACCCAGAGTGGGTGACATAACTGAAACCTTCGTGGATATTAATGACATTTTCTTAATCATCTCTAGCACACAATGACATAATTGTCTCTTCGGCTTCCACATGACAACTAAATTATTCAAGGTAACAAACTATTCTGTCACGCCCAGAAACTGAGTAATTATGTTACCTAGCATTAAAACGAGACTCTTACCCTGTATTTCTTCTGGCACTCCTAAAATGAAGCATCTGCTGTCGGCATATAAAACTGGATATGTAGTTCGTTCATTGCCAATATTTGGCAATGCGCCACCTGTGTGTACATGTTTTTAGGATGACATCACATTTTGAATCCACAAGATTAGAAAGAACGCATACACATTTCGCAGTATCTAAAGAGATACACGATGAAAAATCCTCGGCTTTAATGTCCCAAAATCAAGATAACTATGAAACGCGCTACAATGGAGGGGAGGCCTCCGTAAACGTCTGCCACTATGGATTCATTAACGGGCATTGGCATCGCACAAAACACTGGCCTCCATCATTTTACCTTTATCTAAATGAGGCCGGCATGGCCAGGATTCGATGTCGGGACCATCCGATCAGCAGCGGAGCCCGCAGGTAGGTTGCCATATGCGTCTGTTCCGCAAACTCAGCTTTCTGGAATGTTCATTATGTTACCCTTAATGACCTTCGGTTTTATGCCATTTCACTATATGCCCTAACCGTAGATTTCACGGTACTTCCGCTCAGAATGGATTCAGATGCGTTGGTTTCTGGTATACGAAGCTCTGTCTGTCTCTTTGCCCCAAGCGCTGCACTCATGCGGTTCTTTTATTTCGTTCATATTCGCCCGAAGCCCCAAACAACTTACCGGACATTTAAAATAATGTTTCGTCCTCCTCCTCCGCTCAGTGGGTTCTGCTCAGTTATGTTGGCGACTTCTCGTAAGCATCATGCTTTTCATTCGTAAGAATGAAAAGTATGATGCTTACGAAAAAGTATGATTCCTAAGAATGCGCAAGTTCATGAGTGAACTTTAGACCTATGTCACTGATATACTTTTTAGACCAGTATCTTGTTTAGAAAGAAAAATCGACTAACACGCGAGATTACTCAGGCGTTTCATACCAGAAGACGAGCAGACAGTTGTTTGTGAACCCTCATTTGATAGTGACTGATAATGGCTTCGCTTTTTAAATTCCAACTGATCTCTTGCTTTTTTCGATTTGTTGTTGTTTCTTGCCAGGAGATTGTTAAAAAATATTTGAGATAAAGTTCCTACCCCTGCACATACACACGCCTTGTTTGGCTTGTCTGGGTGTGTATAATATATATGTGCAATTCTTTTTTCACCAAATTGACTTATGAGTCAGCACTTGTGGGCACTCTTCCCTGTGTCCGTGTCATTTCTGTGTGCGCTGAAGTAAGCCTTCATCATGTATGCGTGTGTGTGTGTGTGTGTGTGTGTGTGTGTGTGTGTGTGTGTGTGTACGGCAACTGTCGGATGTTCGCGTATGGAAGTAGTATTTGTTAATCTTTTTTGATATTGAATAAACTGTGTTATACAACATAGGCACTTTGCTAACCTAAGCACCGCTGATATCTTTTGTTTGAATTGAGAGTGCTTGATACGTTTGATTATGCACAAAAAACGCATTGTTAAAAATAAAGAGACGCTCTTCTCCAGAGCAACATGACCAGACCAAGAGGCTAGACACTTCTTCCTCCTGTCCTCCAGTCCAAATTAAATAAGAAAATAAACACACAAATAAAAATAACAGTGCTTTCACTGGTAGGACATGGCAATTCATAAAGATATTCCGTTTTTCCTATCCTGAAAATCTCAGATTATGCTTCATTCAGCGAGAATTCACTTCCGTAATTTAAGGCAAGGCAAAGATTGCAGCGAAATCAGGGGCAGACCAGTCTGCGGAAGCTCAAATTTTTCAGTAGTGCGATACACGCCTAAAAATTCACGCCCGGCTAAATTTTGCTGCCAAGAAAACTACCTGGGTTGGACATCGAACGTCTTAGACGAGCTTATCTTACTGAGCAGGGCGATATTTTTATCGCTATCGATTATACGTTTGAAACAAGAATTTACTTTTAATAGGTGTGATTTCTGTTTAGGCGCTCCAGGAGCGCAGAAGGAACACCTATGTTGTGAGGTGCTGCTTTCGCAGAGCTGGAGAGCTAATTCAAGTTCTAGTGTGAATAGATATCATCTGCGTGTAGAGAAGTGCAAGCGACTTCTTCTAGGGGATAATTCATCATCCTAAAGTGAGGAACGAGGTTGTCACTCTTATTACAAGTAGATATCATCAGTAAAGAAGTATATATGCAATAGCGTTTAGAAAATTTGGGAGTCACGAGAATGACACAATTTTTTGGAGGCTGCCTGTACACATCTAATATCTGCACTTAAGCTCGTCTCGCTCTAAATTCTACTCTAGGCTGTTTTCTTCGAACTCTTACAGCTAGATTGTATCATGTCATGTATTTCTATAAGCAGCCATGCACAGTGCAGCAAAGGTCCTTTTTCGTACTTGTGTTCCATTCATGAGTCTCGACGAACATATCACTAGAATCTATAGCTTTCATAGCATAGATATCTCGAAATCGATATTTCCATCATTCAGAAAAGAAATGGAGTTAATGCACTCTGTCCAGCAATCGAAACCTGCTTCTTGCAAGGTGTAATGGCCGGAATACATTGTGCTGCTGGAGTGCGCTGAGGGATCACCGAGGGACCAAGCTGAACCACAATGAGTTTGGCGTTTGGCGTTCATTAAATATACCACACGTAGTCAGATCAGCGTCCTGAGCACGGAGTGGTGATTCTAGAAGCACCACCGGGCTTGCGCTCCGTGTGTTGCATTCCAATCGCTGAGCACTGTGCATGTTAAGAGTGACTAAAGTTCATTGAAAAATGAGAGCAGTGGAAGTAAGTCTCTAGAAGAGTACCTATCCTTTCCCGGCCTGCAACTGCGTCCTCTAGCTGCTTGTTTATCCACACCTTGCTCATTCTGGCAATCATCGATGGCGTAAACGGAGAACAGTAACCTCGCTCAAAAAGAACATCAAGGAATAAAACAAGCAGGCTTGCGGACAAGGACTATGATATTATCGAGAGGCACACTGTAGTGCGCGGCTTCAGAAGTTTCACCACCTATTGTTCTTTAAAGGGACTGTCCACCGTGCTAATGAATTGCCTGTTCCTTTATTGCAATAAGAACCCGTACCAGTCGAAATTGGCAAGCTCGAAGTTGTTTGCTTGGAGAGTAGAAATTCTTGAAGCAGAACGTTTTAATTTTCGTGCATCCCTTTTGCATTGCCTAGGAACGACGGTAAAAATCATTACCGAGTTTTTGGAATAAGAACTTAGAAATAAAAATTACACTAGTTTGCCAAGGAACGCTACCAGATGTGCGTAAAATACGGTAGCAAGCGATAATACATTCTATATTAAAGCAACTTGTTCACTTGTCTAAACCTCGTCTCCAGAAACGTTCTCTTTAAACTATTTTTCCCAAACTGCATCCTTCATGTTACCTTCAACGTATTGCATATTTTTAATCGTAATGCTGTAGTCCTTGCTGTCAAACAAAAAATGCGTTTACGTGTGTAAGGTCTTACTCACTTATCACTTTTACGTTCAGCTTTGTGTAACCGTCGCTGACGAAAACTGTAAGCTCTATCCAGGCTGCGCTGAAAATAAAATAGCGTTGTGGTGCTGTTGGATTAAAGTTTTCTCTCTTTCTTGAGGTGCTATCACTTGCTTCGAAAAATACGATGCACACTCAGACACGTACACAAAGAAGTTTTTAGCAGTCATGTTTCGCTCTTTGCTTAATTTAAGAACAGGATGTCACGAAGTTGCGCATCACGAAACTCCAAATTAAGCATATGAGTCATGTATACTTTTGCTTATGATATTTACGCGCCTATATGGTTGCTGTAATTGATGCTCCTACCAGACCGCATTTGTGAAACCATTTGATTCTGCATCAGTGTAGCTAGAAAAAATAAATCTACAAAAAATAATTGTTTGCGCCGTGATGTATTGTGGTCCCGAAGCATCACGCGCCCAAACCATTGATGTTGTCCATGCACCCATAATTGCAACGGTAGTGGTATCTGGACCATGTAAATGCGTTTTCCCGTTGGTACAACAATACCAAAGGACTGAATTTATTAGCTTGAGTTCTCCAATTAGAACGACGTGTAGCTCTGGTATAGCCCAATGTACGCAGTGCGAAAATACAGGCGTTGAGAAAACTTTTAACGTACTTGAACGCGAGCGCAGTAAATATTAGATATGTTGCTGTGGTCCGCGGTACAACTTCAGATCTAAGCCTTTCCGCAAACTAAGGAAAGCTAAAAATATGAGAAGTTCTACACGGATTGCGCATGACGAAACCATACAGGGATGAACGCTAGACAGAGCAAGTGCTGAAAATTGGTGCGCGAGCTAATGGACATGCTTTTTTTTTCTTTTTCGGTTGAAGGTACCCGTATTTCGTGGTGTTAACAATCTTTATGTCGACAGGTAACCAAGCGCAATCCCGGTGAATTAGCTAAAGGATAGTTGATTCGCTGAAAAACATCTCAATCACAGCAGTGACTTAAACGACCGGTCCCGGGTGTCTAGAACTCGTCATGCGATGGAGACCTAAGGGCTCTCTGTACACACGTGGAAGGTGCTGTCTACACTTTGAAGAACAGTCAGGTGTCCATAAGGGCCCCTTTTACAGCGAAAGTTACATACGTCTAGACAAGACCAAAATCCTTTTGTCTCCTTGTGACAAGAAACTTCTCCACTGGCTGCACGGTCAGTTACGCAAAGCACAGGTGCGTATTCTTTGTGCGTGTTTCCTGTAGCGCTAACACCCCTCAAGATGAACCATTACCAAATAGCTCGTGTCTCACTTCTAATGGTGCCTTCTTCATGGGCAAGTTTTGATGGCGCATTATGACAAGTTTGATGGCGTCAAATGACGCAAAAGGACGAGGGAGGCCACGCAGTAACGCAATTAACTCGCACTTTCTACCAAGTGCTGTCATCACAATTACGCGGCTTAGCGACTGAAGAGCATGGTAAGAGGAAAGGAGCACGATGAGAAGAACGGGGCCAGACATCGCTATCGCGTTCCACTCTTGAGGCGAAGCTTAAGGGCCCCATATTTTTTTTGCGAATGGCCAATTCTTTTCATAGAACGCTTAAACTTTTTTGTCGATTTTCGTGTTCACAGTGTTCGGTAGCAAAGAATCATGCTTGTAGCATGATTTCTGGCAACATGCTTAGTTGGCCTTTAGGGAAATATGTCGCACTTTGAAGAGACACTCAATTTGCGGGAACCCCTCTAAAATTGAGATATGTAATTTTAGTCAGTAAGCTTATTGTCTCTTAGTAGATATGGCCCGGGGTGGAACCACATACTTAAATATTTGTTCCTTCATAGTGCGAACCACTGGTCTCTGGAAAAAAGAAAAAGCGAGAACGACACGTTGACATCACATTCATAGCGCCGGTCGTGGACATCAGCCCAGTTCTGTACCCATGCGTTAATGGGCATATGTATGCGTATGTATCCATGCGTTATTGGGCACTTCAGCATTATGACTGGTTGTGGTGGTGACTCCAGATTGCGTTCCACCCACCTGCCCAATAACCCATCCTGGAACCGACATGCATACGCTGCATACGTGTCTCAGCCAGCACACCCCATGTCACAATGAAACCAGGAATGGTCATGCTGGTTGACATGAACAGAAGTTGAGCGTGATGCCACACCAAAGTCGGCGAAAACGAAATCTCGATTCCCTTAGCCGACCGAAAAGTTGAGCTACTGCGAGCGCTACGATGGTCCCCTCTACATTTTGCCTGGGATGGTAATGCTTACAAGGACAATACATGGCAAGTTGAATCGACAATGAAGCGCTTCGAGCAAAGAATAGGTAAACACTCTTGCCAGATTCTTCTCAAAACCCAAAACATAAGTGCAACAGCCCTACGGAATTAGATGCACATCTGGGGTGGAAACCTGGAGAGTCCATTTAACCTACACTTGTTTCATCGCTTCTTCCAGCCTATATATAGCTGCTGACTAGGAGGAGATTTCCGAGCCCGCATGTGGTACCTTATGTAGGCTTGATAATGTGAGGTATTGTTAAATTTGTATACACACTTTACATACCTCTTTCGGTTTGCTCGAATTGTTGGTACCTGAAAAACAAAAATAATCTTTTTTTCTCTTAAATACCTAATCCCTGGCGCTGTCAGCAATGTAGACGCAGGTAACTTAGTTACTAAATATGAATATATTCAAATATTCCCAGTAGAAAGCCACCAAAGAAAAGGAATTGAAGTGGCGTCTATATGCAAACAAAACGGGGTCTGACCAATGGCTTCTTAAGGTAAGAGAGAGAAACTTGCTTAAAGTGGTGTTATCCTTGCTGGAATTGTAAAAAAAAGTGCCCAGCTGTCGATTTTTTCATCAAAGGAAAGCCTAAGCCATTCAGAGCGCAGATAATGTGCTCTGAGTAACGTGAAAAAAGAGCAAGGCCTGCGCGGAACTGCAGGACAGTGACAGCGTACGCGGAAGGAGCGACATTCTTAGAGGCCATTTTAAACGATTGAGAAAAGAAGTGCAAGTAGAGGTGCTAGGCACCCCTGCGCCATAACTCTTACCATTTTGCCAAGTAGGGAAGTACCCACTAGGCAATAATTACTGCGGCATTGTAACGTGCGAATCTGTATAACTGCACATCTTAGAGTGTCCCTTGGCGTCGTTTTCCCGAGGACGAACCGAACTCTCGGCCCGGCGTCGACGGCGAGCTGCGGTTTGGGTTTCTCTCTGCACAGCTGTCAGTTGTGACCGACGTTGCCTTGCTGCAGCCGCGCACGTAGCTCTGCGATTTGTTTCTTCAGCAGCGGTCCGCACTTTACGAGGAGGCGCCATCAGGTATATGGAAGAGCCAAGTCAGGTTGCTGGCGCGGCTGCATACTTCGCCTGTAGCGTGAAGCATGGCACGATGCAACAAAACGGCTTCAAAGGGCAACGGAAATGTTGAAGAAGATTGTTTCATAATGATGATGTTGATGATGCCTCTGTAATGGGTTTAGAGCTACAAACCATGCAGCCCTGTGTTCTTTCAAATGATTCCTCGAACTCGTTAAGCAATCCACTTTCCCCGACGTGTAGTGGCGTATTATTATTGTGCCACGTAGCATTGCATTTGTTAATGCGATTCCTCGGCAGACGGCATACCTGTTTAGGTTTTTAGCGGAGATTTTTCAAGCACAGGCGTGGCTCAGTGGTAGAATGCTCGACTGCCACGCAGAGGGTATGGGTTCGAATCCACGCAGAGGACGTGGTTTGAATCCTCCTCGGTCCTTGTTATTTCTTCTGAAATTTGCGCGATAGTGATTACGGACACCAGCGGCGGTGGCGGCGGCGGACAACTACGGCGCAAAAACGGCCCTTGCGGTGATATCATAACAGCTAACGGTGTAAAAAGTATTCACAAGCTAAAAAAAAATCTTGCTACCTTCTGTCGCCCGACTTTCCGAGCTTCCCTTTGTACGCTTTTGCAAGATATGACATTCCGCGGCCGTCTCCATCTGTCTAATACCGCCCCTGTAACTACAAGAGCGAAGACAACCATGCCCAAAATTTTTGGGAGTGACTCCGAAGACAGTAACGAGTTCGGCAGAGTGCACGATGAAAGCTTCCGCGGACACGGCGCGTCGGTTTTTGTTCCATTTCCGTTCCATTTCTCGCTGCGTCGTCATCAATTTAATGTGAACCCTCTTACTTAGCTTCCAAGTCTCTGCCCCGTAGGTGAGTAACTGGTAAGATGCGGCTGTCAATGCACTTCCCTGTTCAGAGACAATGGTAACCTACCATTAATTACATGAGAATGCTTGGCGAATGCACTCCACCTCCAATTCTTGACCTCCTAATTATCTCAACATCTTGGTTCGGATCTGGCCTAAGTAGATGTATTCGCTTGGCACTTGCAATGACTCGCCACATATCTGAAACCGCTGTTATTATTAGTGCAAAAGTGCGAGCGTCAGTCTAGTGGCCGGTGGGCTCGTGAAAGGTTGTCCCTTCCAGCAGGTGTATAAAATGCTGAACAGCAAGGCAAACTTCTGAGCTCACGAGAGAATGTACGTTAGCGCGTTTCCGCAGGCTTCATCTACGGCGAGAAAAGGCTTGAGTGGACACCATGAGTCGTGCTCCAATTGCTGTAAGGTGACGCTGCATTTTGATGGACGCGAAATGTTGAGGCCCGTGTACTGTGCGATGTCAGCGCACGTTAAAAAAACCACAGGTGGTCAAAATTTCCGGAGACCTCCACTACGGCGTCTATCATAATCAAAGGTGGTTTTGAGACGTAAAACCCCATAAATCAATCAATCAATCAAGCGACGCTGACAGACACGCATCACATTCATTTTTAATAAGGGACATTGTCGGAACGTGTAGCTAATGCGCTAGCAGTGTGGCTCAGCGAAACTATTTGGCCGCCAGGGAAGACTCATCAGCGTCGGAAATCGAGGAGGCTGAAGCAGACGGTGCTTTAGTTGTCTTGAAAAGCTCGATCAGTGGCATAATAATTCTGGCGATATTGGGAAGAAAGCGGCAGTGGAACTTGAGTCGTCCAAGGAATTCATGGAGCTTTCGATGGGATCTGGCGCGGGGCAGGGGTGGGGGGAAATCGCCCAAGACTTGAACATTGTTTCATAATCGTCTGATCCCTTCATGAGTCACATGGTGACCGAGGAACTCGATGTTGTTGACACCAAAGGAGCATTGTCCAGGGTCAATAGAAGGCAGTATTCCTGGAGCTGCGAGAAGATCAAGCGCTGGTCGTTCCTGTGTCTTTCGGAGGAAACGCTTGCTGTGAGAACGTCGTCGACGCAAGCAAACACGATGTGGTTCGCATGCGTGACCTCGTTGATAAACCTCCGAAACGTCTGAGCAGTGCTTCTCAGCTTTAGCGGCACGCGGACATGCTCGAAGAGTCCTGATGTTATGATTGCAGTCGTTGGAACGTCTGCTAGCTCTAAAAGGACTTGGTGGCAGGCGTTCATTGCGTCTGTCTTGGTGAGTATCACTGCTCCGCCAAAAATGGCTGCGAAGTCACGAATGTGAGAGAATGGGCAGCGATGAGCAACGGTGAATCCGTTAAGCGCATGGCAGTCGCCGCGCTGGCGTCAATCCCCTGAGTCACGCTTTCGTGCCATGTGGAGAGAGCTGAGGAACCACTGCTTGACTAAGGACGCACTATACCCATTTGCAGCATGTGGCCAAACTCTGCTTGCGATGGTGAGTCCGTCCGCAGAGGTATCGCTATCGGTAGAACACTGCAGGGCCCGTATTGACGAAATTGTGTGTAACATTGTGACACACCGCCAGTTTCGATTATTTCTGACACTGGGAAGTGCCGAAAGTACATATTGGCTTTCCGGCTCCGGCTATCAAAGAGTATGACTCTTACGTGCGTGGCTAATTTTTTATTCCTCGCAGATTGATTGATTTGTGGGGTTTAACGTCCCAAAACCAGCTCTGATTATGAGAGACGCCGTAGTGGAGGTCTCCGGAAATTTCGACCACCTGGGGTTGTTTAACGTGCACTGACATCGCACAGCACACGGGCCTCAACATTTCGCCTCCATCGAAATGCAGCCGCCACGGCCGGGATTCGATCGCGCGACCTTCGGATCTGCAGCCGAGTGCCATAACCACTAGACCACCGTGGCGGGGCATATTCCTCGCAGGCAAGCAAATGCGGGCTAGATGGGAGAACGAAGTTGCACTCATGTGAACAGTTCAAGAGTCTAATTTTCCCATTTCTCTGGTTTGTGCTAGCCACTGTGAGTGTAAATTTTTGCCGAAGAACGCGTGGAATGGCCCTTCTGTTAGAAAAGGGCGTATAGCTAACGATCACTCTTCATTTCTTTTTCACCAACCTATGGCTGTAATGGACCTGCACTCGGAAAACTTATCTAAAGTATTCCTGTTTTTGTAAAAGTCGAGCGAGCAGGTTTATCCTAGTTTATCCTGTACCTATCTTATTTTCACACCTTGCAATCTGGAAATAATTAGGTTGTCTTAAAGGATAGTCCGAAATTTGGTCTTTATGTCCATACCATTCAAAAGAGACTTGCATGTCAAACTTACACTCTGTAGAGTAAAACTTAAATATACACGGCCTTTATAACAACGGAGCCCTTTCTGCTAAACATTGCGTCTGACATGCGAGCAGAAAACTATCATCGCGAAATATTTGTGCGTGCACTTCTAGTGAGTGCACGGCGTTTGCTCTAGCACTTATTTTTACTTCTTCTCTTGCGCTCCTTCTCACGGCCGACCACTACATAAAGGTGGCTGCATTACATAGCACAGCATTCATTGCCAGTGGATGTCAAGGGAGCTGAAATAAGTGTAGTGGGTGTTAGGAGGAAGGCACAGAGTAAAACATGCATAACGTTTTAAAGTGTAGCATAGCAACGGGTAGGGAAAGGGAAGTTGAGTGTAAAGAAGAGGGAACAGGTAAAGTATAGCGTAGGCCTATGCAGTACAGTACATCAAATGATGGGAAAGGTAGGTAAGGGTGTGGAGCAATTATGTGAGCATGAGGAGGGAAAAAGTATAAGGGCGTTGCTACAGAACACTGACCACTAAGCCAATTTGAACCTAGACGCGTGATCATAATCACTTACTTTGGCGTCAAATGTAGTCACGCGACATATTCTAGCCGGAACCATGCATAAGCAAGTCACGTGACAAATCGCGGGACTTAGTTGAGCTCGTAGAGAGCGAAACGAGATAGCTGGGCCACAAACATTGCTCTTATTTCAATCTTACGCCACTAGTGTAAAATACCCGCATTTTAAGACAAATATATTTTAAAGGTCAAAAAGTCCTTAACATCGAGATTGTTCACTGCCTTTACGTTGCTGCTTTGTACATGGGCATTAGAAAGGCCATACGCATATGATTTCTCTTTTTCCGTAGACATGACTTCGTGCACGGAAATGTCGCATTTTCTTGCTTGCTGTTTGAATTTTGAAATTTCGATTAATAAAACCATAAATTCTTTAGGCAGCGTTAAATATAGATGGGTGAATTCTTGCATCGCAAGGAGTGTACAGCAATGAATACACTTAGAACTACATATAACAGAACTACTTACCTTACTTTCACTTCCGTGATAAAAATAGTGTGTGTATCCGTTGGGAGGAGAATATTGATAGTATTCAGATAACAAACATGCTTTGTCGTCCAGGGAACTTGGATGGCTGTTGGCCCAAAGTAAGATGAGGGGAGTGCTGTCTGAAATCATCTAGAGGAATTAGAAGTACCTTTATTACGGCGGAGAATTGAAGAAGCAATAAATTGTCAAACGCTTAAAATACTGTTTTTGATATAAACGTTTGTGTACCCATGCTACTCCGTAAATAATTACGCGAACACGTTATTGCACTAAACAGGCTCTAAATTAGGGTGCCACGTTTTGTTATGTCTGATCAATACACACGTTTATTTGACCGCATTGTTTGCTCTTACGCTTCATTCCCTAACTGGCTTGCGGCATACGTGTTTTAATTAAATCCTGCGATATATTTCCCAACCTACATTACTTTCATTGTACTATGCTTTTATTCATTTTGATAGTAATTACTGTATCACATCTTGGAGTAATATCTACAACAGTCAGCTCATTTTCCTTCAAACTATGCGAAACGTCTCCATTAAAATACTTACCAACAGTCCTTATCGCAGTGATGCTAAGGCACTCCTGCTTGCTAACATCATAACGGGTGACAACACTTTCTAATATAGTCTAGGAATACTATTTTTCAAGCAAACAGAAAATCAGCTTCCTTTGTTTATAATCCCTCCATCTAGTCTAGAGAGTAAAGTTTGACAAGGTTTGCACACAATCGCAATTTTATCTTACATAGAGTTCATACTAACTATGGCAAACAAACAGCCCACTTGACTAGAATCTGTCTCTCGAATACCACACCTTCAAGAATCAAAAGCTCGGAATCAATCGGCATATTCAAAAAAGATATGAGGACTTTCCTAGCGTCCATTCCATAATATGGTTTGTTTTGGTCACCTCTATTACTGCCGTTCCCTTTCATGGCTTCTGACAACCTACTGTCGACGAATCATCGCATCATGATCCCTCATTGCTGAAATTACATCTCACTGCATTGTTTTCTTCTTCGTCGCATATGTTTTACTGTCTTTCACCATGTAACTACCTCAAAACTGTCTTGGAGAGTTGAATTACCTCTATTTTATCGCTGCCTATTTTCGGTTTTTGTTGATGCTTCGTGCTATTGTTTGTCCTAAGTAGAACTCTTTCTTTTGCCTGCGATGTATTTTATTGCTTGTTTTCTGTACCACTATTTCCTCCATCAATTGATTTTTTCTATATTCACTGCTGTAGGAGGCCCCGATTGTCTCTGACTACGGGACCTCCTTTTGTATACACATATTTTGTAATTAATTAGATTACTAAATAAAACCATTTGATTCTGATTCTAATGCTCTTACGCTCCAAAGGTCATCGTTCACTGCAGGTCCAGCGTCATAGTTGGTTTTTTCAACAGTCGATAATGCGTGGCTTATAACATTAACGCTATACCTGTGTGCTCATACGTTATATGTGCGGGAACATTTCCGGGCAAAAAACGTACGACAGGCACCTGTAGAGCTTGAAGAACTCGGCAAAGGCAACATGTCATGATAGGGCATTTACGTTGAATGCAAGCCGCATCTGCCACACAGCGTACTATAGGTAGTTATATTCTCTCCCGCAATAAAATGCAGAAAACGCTGTTTTTAGCAGTGAAGCTGCTTATACTAGCCAGAGTTTTTGTTATCACGAATTATGAGTTTGAAATAATTTGCCTAGCAACAACGCGGCGCTACATCTGCCAGCATAACCTTGCTGTATTACCTAGTGTGACGTCACAACAGGACGTTACCAGAAGGAGATGAGGATGATCAACATGAAGCTGAAGATAATGATGATCAGGAGGATTGTGGTGCTGACGAAGACGAAGGTTATTATTATTATTATTAAGACGAGGATTGCGAAGAAGTTGATCGTGATGATCATGGTACTGAAGGAGGTTCTGGCCAAAGCGACGACGACGATGATATATTCAGGTAACACAATGCCACGATCATCTTTGATCGAAAAATATCACGTCGCATGGCATGTTCCCGCGAAATTCAACTAACGCCATTACACCTGAGATGTCCTCATCATCATCACGTACCGCAATATCACGTGCCGCGTTGTGGGAATAGCAAGTTATACCAAGCAACACCTAGTGCAGCTTACACCCACGACTCTTATTGCCTGGGGGCGTCACGTAGAACGTGAACTTATAGCGAGTTGGATGCTGTCCAATAAGGCCTCGTATGCTACCTAAAGGCACCAAGTCTACCGCAACGGAACTCGTTGGCACCAAGTCTGCCGCAACGAGACCCGTTGCCGCAGGCTTGGTGCCTTTAGGTAGCATACGAGGCCTTATTGGACAGCAGTCATCTCGCCATACGTTCGCGTTCCACGTGACGCCTCCCGGCAAAAAAAGTGCCACACTCGCAGCCATGGCTGCGAGTGGCGTTGCCTAACATTCCCAGGATTACGTATACATAATGCTCTACCGCCTTCGTAGCTCAGCGGTAGAGCATCGGACGCGTTATACCAAGGTCGTTGGTTCGGTTCCCACCGAAGGAATTCTGTTTTTTCGCCCACTTTAATTCCCTTCTAATTACTCTAAATTTACAATACTCCAATTAGGCTCTTAAATACGTTCCCAATGATTTTCTAGGCTTCATTACTTGTTGGTTTATTCTTGTCGTTCCTGAAAAATAAACGAGCCTTTGGCCCCTTCGTTATGCTTATAGTGAAGATTTGTGGGGTTTAACGTCCCAAAACCAGCTCTGATTATGACAGACGCCGTAGTGGAGGGCTCCGGAAATTTCGACCACCTGGGGTTCTTTAAAGTGCACTGACATCGCACAGCACACGGGCCTCAACATATCGCCTCCATCGAAATTCCATATGCTTATATATATATATATATATATATATATATATTGTAATGAAGAAAGAGAGATGTAGACACAGCGCCTTTGCTGCAGGCCGGCTGTTCTATTTCTCAACGTCGCCTTCCTCTGCTTCTCTAGCCCCGCTTTGCAAGCGCGAACGTCCCAGCCCCAGTGCAGGTTTTCGCCGTTACACTCGGCCACGACTGCAAGTGTCGGTAACGGCCGCAACGGTGTCTGGCGGGCGGCACTGGCTATTCCGATGTGGTCGATCTCGGCCGCATAGCAACGTGCTTTGCCGAGTTGTGAAACGAGGTTCTGGTGGCCGGGATTGGCTACATCGTAGCGGCCGTTGTTGGCCGCACTGCTAGCATAGGAACCTACCAAATATGCACGGCGGGTGGCACGGACTATGCCGTGCTGGTCTGTGTCTGTTCCGTCGGTGCTTGTCTCGCGGAGCCGCCAAACGCGTTTCTGGTGGGCGGCACTGAGTATTTCGGCAAAGTCACAGGATCAGATGTCGAGTCTTTTGTCGCAGGAGGATGAATCAGGCAGGTCTCAAACATTTCAACGCCTTCCGCCGCACCAAGTGAGATTGGCAGCACTGACGTGAAATAGTCACAGTGTGTTGCGATCCTGTTCGATGAGTCTGTGACGACTGGTCGACGACCCGTATTGGCTGGCGGAGTGACTTGGACGATGGCAGCGTTGTCACTGTCGGGGTAAACGAACAGCTGAGTTCAGTAGACCTTGACAAGAAGCTGTGTGAAGCAGCGGCGTTCAAGTCACGAGGTTCGAGTTCCGTCTTCCAGCCAGCGACCGACTTCGGCTGCAGTGGTAGGTCCTTAACGGTGGCCTCATCCTGAATCGAGACTTTGTCATCTTCTGCACGGACTTTGCAGGGTAAATGGGAAACGTCAGCACAATCGGCCAATGCTTGCCTCGACGCCCTTTAATTAACGCAGCTCCGCGTTTTCATGGGACGTCTGTTTGGTGGTGGCATCAACTTTACCCTGATCTTTGGCACATCCCATGGCAATTAACAAATCTTCGTTGTGGTCTGCGCGTTGTTCTGGGGGTGCAGTGGGAGCCATGATATATGGCTTCCCGTCGTCAGTTGCCTTGAAGGTCATCTGGCCAGGATGACTTGTGTTAGCGTGACATGGATAGAATGTGGCCGCTTACATTGAGATCTGTGTCGATGAACACAGCTTGGGACCATTCGAAATGGCAGGGCCGGCTGTGATTCTCTTTGGCGATGAGCTGCAGTGCGGAGCTAGAGCCTCGAGGTCGCGCCCCTCCTGAGCTGCTTCCTCGGTAGTGCACCGGTTGACTTCGCTGGTGGCAGGATTGTGGGGAACACAGCTCACAGCTGTGTTCCCCTGATGATTTGCGACTGCGCCATTGTAATGGAGAGACGTAGACACAGCGCCTTTGCTGCAGGCCGGCTGTTCTATTTCTCAACGTCGTCTTCCTCTGCTTCTCTAGCCCCGCTTTGCAAGCGCGAGCGTCCGAGCCCCAGTGCAGCTTTTCGCCATTACACTATATATATATATATATATATATATATATATATATATATATAGCAGTCATGGTGGTGAATAGGCCGGAGGCGTGAAGGCAGAGATGAGTAGTAGACCCTCGGAATTGGCAGCAAAAATGCGGAAAGCGTTTATTCAACGTTTCAGCCGGAGACCGGCCTTCATCAGGATTCCTGATGAAGGCCGGTCTCCGGCTGAAACGTTGAATAAACGCTTTCCGCATTTTTGCTGCCAATTCCGAGGGTCTACTACTCATCTATATATATATATATATATATATATATATATATATATATACAGGTGCGGTCCCACTGACGCGCAAGTAGGACGAACGGAAGTAGGTCGTAGAAGTGTTCAGCAACGAGCTGCTACTAATATCAACTTGAAAATTAGCTGCGCCATAAAAACAGACGTCCACAAGCATCACGATGGTGGCATCGGGAACGCAGAAATTGGCGGGGTGCAGTTCCAGTGCCAGCACTAAGAGACATGGGAATACTTGCTCCGAAAAGCGCAGGCTGTTTTGATAAC
>JABSTT010002578.1:0-39455 GCA_013339685.2 Hyalomma asiaticum | reverse complement strand
CCTGAATTGAGTTATGACAAGTAAGTCACACCTAATTAAGCGGATACTAATGATTTATAATATTAAACCATGATACTAATAACCGTGTCTAATTATGCAAGCCTAATTTAGCTGAGTTGATCAAATCTATGTAAGCAAGCTTCTAATTAGACCTTGTGTAATTAATTAGTACTAATTAAATCACGCATAGCTAGGGTTATTACTATTTAAGTGGAACGTAAGCTTGCACTTATTAATCAAAGGTAAATTATGCTAGGACTTCAAGGTCAAGCCTCATTAAGTTGAGACTAAACATTTCAGGACTAATTAGGCTAACACTGATTAAATCAAGGCCTATTTCAGGTAGTATTCATCAAGCGATATCTAATTAAGATAAGATGTCAAAGAACAGCGTAACTAGCCTGTACTATTAGGTCTGTATAATTAGATATGGCTAATTAACCCAAGCTAATTATATCATGAGTATGAATACCAGCGTATTAGACAATGTACATCAGGTATAAGTTAATTAGACCGAGTCTAATTAGTGTAACATAATTAGGGTCCTGGCTAATTAAGTTAAGACTAGTGAAGTCTCAATAAGCTCAGATTACTAAATTACGGCCAAAGTAAGGGGCAACCATTACAGACGTAATGATTTCTTCGAAACTAATTTACCTAGTCCAACCCTAATCTGCTCTAATCCTTAATTCACCCTAATCTAAGTCTAGCGTAATCCACTCTATAATATGCCATAGTCCACCGTAATGCACCCTAGTCTGTCTTAAGCCACCCTAATGCGCCTTAATGAGCTCTAATCCACTCAAGTACACCCTAATCAGACCTAGTCCGTTAATCTACCTTGTAGAAGAAATATTTTGGGTTCGACTCCAGCCATGTTATTGAGTACGAGTACTAGACGGTGGCGCATTGGAGTACCATAGGGAAATAAACCCATCTACAATCACTGATGAATTAAAGTTTGGGATTAATTGTGATGTATTACAGGCTGCAGGTATGCATTTGTTGGGCTTCTGGAAAACTATATTAATGGTGACTTTTGCACCGCACCGTTCACGACCACGCCAGAGGTAGTTTACGACCCTTCCAACGGTGTCTATGAGCTTGCGCATTACAAATATATTTTTACATATTTCCACAACTATTTGCCTATATAGGTGCTCACAACGTAAGGAAAAGCGAGCGCACGGCACGCACGGCACGCACGCGCTTACGGTTTAAAAAAGGCGCGCTACGAAGGGCCCGCACACAGCCGAGGCGGGCGTGTCTGCCATCGGCCAATAGCAGCGACGCTCCTTGTAAATGCTCTATGACGAAATAGAGCAGATTCAGGAGCGTGAGGAGAAGCCGCTTTTGAGTTGAGGGCTCCTGAAGAATTGGAAGCTTTGCGCTCCGCTTGTGAACGCTACGCTTCGCGGATGACCACAGCATTTGGCTGAGATGTTCGTTACAGCGTAGGCAAGCCGTAGAATATGTTTTTTCACCAAGCCCGGAGGGTGGTTCAGGACCCCTTTAAAGCTCCGAAAAGAACCATCGCAAGTCTCAAGAACAAAATCCATCCGAAGCAGATCCGAAGCCTGTACTTCCCATAATTTCCATGGTAGTTGAAGCGCCGCTGAACGAGTAGCCATAGACGCTAGCGCCAGATTTCTCTTTAGTGTGTAAGTAAGAAACTCTATGCCGACACCCTAAGTGAGGGAACTGAATACTAGCATCCGAAAACAGAAATAAAGTGATACGAACCACGTCTTATTGAGCTAATGCGTGCGTCATCAAATATAATAATTACGTTCTTAGGAACTGCTTTCAGTATGCTTAATGTTCAAACTTTATCTTCGCAAGATCATTCGTTTTTTAAGCAATCTGCACAAGACGACCCACATTTATCTTAGCCCTTTCAGGAATACTCAGGCTGGCCACATTGACACAATTGCTACAGGGCGGCCCGCCGGCGAAAACACCCCTCCGGGGCCAGCTTTGCCTCTAGAGGAGGAGGAGGAATAAAATTTCTTTTTTAAGGCAGCAGATTTGTGAAACCTAGGCCTCTATGCCTAGATGACGGCTCGAGCCCTTGGGTCCTAGCGGCATCTTCGGCCTGCTGGATTGCCTTTAGTTGGTCTTCCGGTGTAGAGCTGAGCAGCGCGGTCTCCCGCTGCTCTCCGGTCTTATAAGTTTTGTTCTGTGTAGGTACCTGATGGCAAGCCCAAACCATATGTTGTAGGTCCGCCCTTTCTTGACAGAATCTGCATATGTTTGAGTAAAGCTCCGGATAGTAACGGTGGTAGGCCACCGGGTTCGGATACGTATCTGTTTGTAACAAGCGCCATGCCGTCGCCTGCCGTCTGTTTAGCGATGATTGTGCCGGGGGGAAATGGACCCTTCGCAATTATAGTGTTTGGTGATCTCGTTAAAGCTGGTCATCCGGTCTCTCTCCGTTCCTAGTATTGGCGTGGCACCTGCTCGGTCCGTCATTTCTCAAGCCAGGTTGTGCGCCATTTCATTCCCGGGAACGGAGGAGTGTGCGGGTGCCCAAATAATGGAAACACCTCGATCTTCACGGAAATTGGCTGAAATTCTTAGTGCTACCGGCGAGATTCTACCTTTGGCATAATTTTAACAGCGGTCTTGGAGTCGCTGATTATGACAGTGGCCTCCGTGGAGGCGATTGCCAGTGCTAATGCAGCCTCCTCCGCCACCTCGCCTTTTCCTGTTTTTTTATGGGCCACTAAATTTGAAGTCACCCTTCAGAATCGTAGCAACTATCGACATACTCTGTCCATTGCGTACTCCGCCGCCTCCACACAGACCACGTCTCTGACACTACTGCATATTTGATCGAGAGCTCTCACTCTTGCGAGTCTTCTATCTTTATTAAACTCAGGGCGCATATTTCTAGGGAGGGAGTATTGAGAAATATTCCCTTATTTTCCTTGGGATATCATTCCTCAGTCCTTGTTTTACAGTATAGGTCATTCGGATGTCGTCTAAGAAATATATCTGCCCGTCAAACTCTGTGTTAGTCTTTCATACTGCACCACTCTGTGGGCCTCAATAGGCTCGTCTAGGGTATTGGGCACGCCGAGTGCCAGAAACTTCTCGTTTGATGTATTTGCCGGAAAGGACGCGAAATGTTGAGGCCCGTGTACTGTGCGATGTCAGTGCACGTTAAAGAACCCCAGGTGGTCGAAATTTCCGGAGACCTCGTTTCTCAAATCAGAGGTGGTTGTGGGACGTTAAACCCCACAAATCAATCAATATTTGCCGGAAGTCCAAGGCTTGCTTATATTCCCTTCTAATCATGCATTCAATCTTGGTTTTCTCCGCGGCGTACAACTTAACGTAAGGAACCACATATACGATACGACTGATCACGAATGTTTCTATTAGTCGGATGAGATTGTCTTTCATACCGTAGTTCCTGTTTGATGTCCGCTCATTAGTCTGATTGTCTGGTGAACACTATTATCCAGTAGTCTGATGGTTTCTCCATTATGGCCATTTCGGACATGCGGAGTCCCAGTGTTCTCAGGCTATCCACTATCGGTATCCTGGTGCCTTCTACTGTGACCACAATGCACGGCTTTTCCTGAATGTCATTTCGACCCCTGCATGTGGGTCTATAGAGAAGAAGTTATGATTTTTGCGGGGAACATCGTAATCCTTTGTCTCTGATGTAGCCTTCGACCGTGTTTAGAGCTGTTGGAGGATCTCTTCCACATGCCCATCGCTTCCTACCCGCCACCCAGGGGTGATGTCGTCCGCGTATCTGTGTCAGAGTTCTTAACCTTTCAGAGTCTCGCAGGAAGACCGATCATGGCCACGTTGAACAGAAAGGCGGACAAGACTGATTCCCCGCGGAGTGCCCCTATTGCCTAGTTTAAGCTCCTCCATGCAGCTGTGACACATGTCCACTATTATGGCACCTTTGCGCACACTATCGCCGCAAAAGTATTATCTGGGACGCGCACAAGCGGCAAATCGCACGCGCGCACTTCCGTCATGCTTGCAGTGAAATGATATCATTTGCTTTCTCCAATTGCCATCTTTCCCGTACGATCCGACAAGAAGTCTGATGTACGCGTACGTTTACATCCTACAGCCAGCTCTTGCAGATTTTGTAGGATTGCCTTGTGCGTGACAGTGTCAAACGCCTTTGCTAGATTGAGTCCTAGTATCGCCGTGGTGTCTAGAGTTTTTACCTCCTGATTGCCTCTAGAGTCAGTATATTAACTCTATGCGCCAGACCATACTGTCCGCGATATCTACAGCTTCGAATAGACGAAGCTCTTACGTGTCGATGGCTTCTTGCGTCATCTGCTATCCACTGTGTGTTTACATTCGCGAGTAAATTGTGCAGATTTAAAGGGGCCCTTAAAACCATATTTTACTTGCCGAGTTTTCATCGAAACGGGTCCACGCTGGTGGAGCGCGAAAAAACACTGGGACAAAGCAGAGTAACATGACGAGCACTCGTCCTGAGAGAGGAAGACAGAGAGCTCTTTATTGAAAGGCAGAGAATTAAACCGGCGTTCGAAATACTGCTGACATGCTACTCTGCGTGGGGAGGGAGTTTGGGGAGAGAAAGACGAGTAGAAATAAGGGCAAGAGACAGTTGGAAAAAAAAAAGAAAAAGAAACGCTGGTCCTGTGAAACCAAACTTCTTGCTGGAGGAACGTTTGTGGGGAATTCAGCTTCGTGCTCGCGACGCCTATCATCGCCATCATCACCAACGTTCACCGCACACACCGGTTGATTGGTGCTGAGTGCATGGAGCCGCATCCTAGTTCTCCGTTGATCTCGGGCTTCGGACGAAAAAAGATAATTGTTCCCGTCACTCTTGTGCCAGCTGTCGTCTCTATGTGCCTCAGCCGCCCAGAGCCTTGAGCCCGCATGTTCCAAGTAAACTTTCACTTTCCTTGTTTCCGAAGACGAAACGCCGCAACCGCAACCTTTCCTATGGATAAGGATAACAGGCTGAGTGGTTGTACATACTATAGCAACACACCAAAATTACATGAATAAATTATTTCTATGGAGGATTCCTCAGGGCTCACTTTACCGTACGCCGCATCCTGTATCTATTAATGCAGCAAAAGTCTTCAATGTGATGTGCTCCAGTAGATATGGGGTACCCTCCAAATAAATTTAGTCCGCCGATACTCGCTGGCGAAATTTCATTGCGAATGCAGATATATCGCGACAAGGTCAGAAGTATCGAAGAGCACATCACAGTGGTTCGAGTTCCCATCTCGTTCACATCATTTCGTTCTCGGTTCGGTTTCTACTAGGGATGCTGCTTCAACTCTCGTAGTCCGCTTTCTCGTCATCTTCATCACAGCCATGAAAAACGTCTGTTCAAAAAAGAAACAGCTAATAGGTGCACAAATGTATTGAAAAAATGACCAGGTTTATTAAAGATCTGTTAATAAAGGCTGAACGTTAAGTACGTTTTGGTTCCACTGATTTGCCGCTTTCCGCTAGACACTCAGACGATGGGACATTATCCTGCATTATTACAATCGAGACCACGAAGAAGTCGTCCCAGGCGTCAAGGTTCTGTAGCGTGTCTCTCGATTATCCCAGCAGGAGCCACGTCACCGTTCCGAGAGCTCAAGACGCCAAGTGCATCGGACGAGCCGAAGAGAGCGGTGCCCGACGCCACCGGTGGGCACAAATTACGACACGTTATTGTCCAGCCAACCGCAATGAATAACGGTCGAGCGACCAACGCGACTCATCAATCGCCCTTGAAGAAAACATCACCGGTGCCATCAACCACCCGGCGTGTCCATCGTCTGCCTCAAGCGTGGAAGCAACACTTCTGTGGCCCCTGGGAGCCGTGGATGCTGCGCTGAGTCCAGAGTCACAAACAGTTTCCAGACAAGCGCAGTCGGGACGTGGCTCATAACATCTGCCTGCGTATCCCCGACATGTATGCCACTACAAGCGCCATCACGTCGAGCATCGCTTGAACCAGTGAAGCGACCCGTCAAGTTGCCTCGGCTCGTCGCAGTGGTCGACCTCCCTAACGTGACAACATGAGGTGGTTCCTCTGACGGCTGTGGTCCCGGTGAACAGTGCTGTAGGCATACCTGCAGGCGTCGTTGCCATCGGCCGCTTCAGGGCTCCGACGCAGTGAGCTTCTTTCCCGGCTCCTTCTTTGGTGTGCGCTGTTGCTGAGGGACACACCCGGTGGCCTACCATGAGGGCTTCAGCTTTGGCTCGGCGCGGTGCTGAAGCTCTGTGCCCATGTTTTTTTTCACGTTTTCTTCACTTGTTCTTGTTTTGGATGGTTTATTTTATATTTATGCTAAACGATTCTTTGTTCGTGTAGAGAAGCTTATTAAAACTGTATTTCAATGCGAACTGTCATCCTCATTTTCCGTACGGTATATTTGTAGAGGGGCGAGTTAAAGTGTACCAAATAGTCGCATATACCGGATTATCTTTCGCGATGAGAAATCCCCCGATGCAACAATTTTGTACAGTATAGAGCTTCACTTATGCCTAAATTAGGTCGGCTAATATACCTACTCTTCCAATCTATTTCTACATAACAAAACTGTGAAATCTATTATCATTGAAGCAAGGTCTTGCGAGAGTTTAGCGATTGAATAACGCTGAAAGCTCATTTGTGATTTTCAGCGGACCTGAAGAAAATAATAAAACGTGGCTCGAAACAATTCTCCCATGGAGAAAGAGCGCAGATGAATAATGAGATTATCTTTTCAATCCATAACATAGAACTTATAAGTTACAAAATTCCCGCCAGGTAACATTCGATGCACATGCAACCGAATGTGCATCGAATGTGTGTGGTTAGCACGTTGATGCTTTCCACGTGTACTGTATGTGCCTCATCAAACGCGAACAGCGACGAGTGCTGCATGAGCATTAGAGATTCTATAGTGTACTCCGTCCAGTGATCGCCATTATAGGCTCACACATCCAGTTTGGCATCACTGCCCTATCCCCCTATTGCTCAGTATTTTTGCACCATAAATTTGCTCTGCTAATGCTAAGCAGACAACCCAAACTGTCCGCATTCCATTCGACGTCCTACGTTGATTGCAGATGTTGAGCGTAAGGTATTATAGAGCATCATGTAACGGTAGAACTGCGTAATGAACGAGTCGGGCGCTTTTCAGAGACATCATTTCTCATGAACGGCCATATCTGATGTGGATAAGACAACAATAAAATAATCGTTGGCTAAATGTCAACGCAGAGTGTTCGTCTATTTGTATAATATAACGAGAACGCTAGAAGTGTCATTGTATTCACGTGAAAAACGTTTTAGGAGAAATGTAACAGTGATTAAGTATTAGAATGAGCAAGTACCTGTAGCCCTTCCTATAGGTGTGACGTGTCGAGTGCGAGGGTATCTAGTTCATATTCCCGACGATCGCTGGTTGTGCCAACCATTAATCAGCCGAGGACTAACGCGTAGTTTACCATTTATTCTCCGTGCAGTTCTGTTAAGCTACCTGACTAGTAATCATGTATGATATGCAGCGCGCATGGCATCCATGATCTTAAAACGCTAGAACACGACTAACGCAACACGCATCATGAGCATCTGCCAACATGCTGCAGTTCTCATACTGCCACTGTATGTCCCCTTGGAAGACCGTAGTAACCGTAGAGGATTAGCATTTAGACTTAACAGTTGGTCTCCTGCTATCTTGTTCCCGACACCACAAAAACCCTCAAAAACAGATGAACTTGCCACGATCACCCGCAGCCGCCCAACCTCACGTTGTATACCGAAAACAAAGGCGTTGGCTTAGCAGTTTTTTTTTATGGTTGCCGGACGACAGTTCGGTTATAAGGTTGGCTATTCGCTTTTATTTATATTACAGTGTAATAAGTGCGTCACTTCTACTCGGCTAAGCTTGTTCCGCCAAACTTTACTAGTCCTGCAGAAATACGCCAGGAAATCTTTCTAATTCATGCACATTAGCTTACGTAGTGTGCATCTCTCTCTCTCAAGAAAGAGACCTTTGGACTGTAATAAGCGCGCGCACATCACGTCGTACGTCCCACCCTTGTTATCCTAGCGGCCACGTGTTCGATTGCGAAACATGCAGTCGCAAGATGGGACGTCGTCAACAACGGCCCCATTCCGATGTGGGCGAAAGCAAAGATCAGCCTTGTGCTTTGATTTAGATGCACGTTAATGAACCCTTGGTTATCAAAATTGCTCCGGGGCATTACACTACGCGCCGTGCCTCGTAATCATAACTAGTGTTGACAAGTAAAACCCCATCCGTTGTTAACATCATCTCGTGCAATCAGCTGCGCATCATAAGCGTCCCAGCGCAGTCCACGTGCACAGTGATGTATTCCTATGCACAGCACTATTCAACTTGCGCAGGTTGGTTGATCCGCTTGGTAACGCTTGGATCCAGTCTCGCTTTTTCCTCCGTTACTCAAGACCAAACAATCCAATAAAGACAGCCCCTTGTAGACCGCTTCGTGTGAAATCGATTTTGAGAATCCGCGGAATCTACAGAAATTTGGTGTCGCTACGTAGTCTTCCCTATTGATAATGTTGTGAAAATAATGAAGAATTTTGAAAAATTAATAAATAATTGAGTGTCCAGCATTCATCATATAATCGAGATAAATGAGGACTCCAGGGCTCCCGTTTTTCTTGCAATGCTTCTCTCAATCAGTGATATGACCCTTTCATTTATTCTTGTATACTTCCTCCAGTCACTTTTCCTCTTTTGTCTAGATGCGCGAGGGAATCAAGGAACCTGTGTTGGTGATATTAAGCCATGTTTTATTCCATTGTGTAGTCATCTGAATTTGAAATAGGTATTCCTGATTAATGTGTCTGTGACCATCGCCTTGCTCGATACGCTTTCTGCGCTGTCTGTGGCTGTTCTGCGACAGTGTAATTACAACAAATTTCTATGTCTAACGAATGACCGATTTTATCCTCATACATAGATAAATATCCCTGTGCGAATCATATTCCCTTCAAATATTACCTGTTTTGATTTAAAGAACAGCGTTGTGTTGATTTTATGAACCCAAAGAACTCTTCTTTCTCTACATATACTGGCAATGTCGGTCCACAGGCAAGCAGCCTCGCGCAGTGTTGCTTATTCATTTACACATACCAGAAAAATAATGATGCCCGTTCAGCGTCATTCGGGCGTTTGGTTATGGAAGATGGACTGTGGAGGTAACTTAGTAAATACATCCACCCGCTGGACCTGCGACCACCAGATCTCATCCCGTGTTCAACATGTCCCCTTTCTTCCGGCGCACTGATGCGTTCATTGCATACTGCTGAATACGTTCTTTATGCATTCGGCGTCATTGTGTAATGCTTGACACGCTCAAGTAATATCATTATGCTTGATGAATCTGAATATTGACCTTTAGTCTTATGCATCATGAGCATCTGCCAACATGCTGCAGTTCTCATACTGCCACTGTATGTCCCCTTGGAAGACCGTAGTAACCGTAGAGGATTAGCATTTAGACCTAACAGTTGGTCTCCTGCTATCTTGTTCCCGACACCACAAAAACCCTCAAAAACAGATGAACTTGCCACGATCACCCGCAGCCGCCCAAACTCACGTTGTATACCGAAAACAAAGGCGTTGGCTTAGCAGTTTTTTTTTTATGGTTGCGGGACGACAGTTCAGTTATAAGGTTGGCTATTCGCTTTTATTTACATTACAGTGTAATAAGTGCATCACTTCTACTCGGCTAAGCTTGTTCCGCCAAACTTTACTAGTCCTGCAGAAATACGCCAGGAAATCTTTCTAATTCATGCACATTAGCTTACGTAGTGTGCATCTCTCTCTCAAGAAAAAGACCTTTGGACTGTAATAAGCGCGCGCACATCACGTCGTACGTCCCACCCTTGTTATCCTAGCGGCCACGTGTTCGATTGCGAAACATGCAGTCGCAAGATGGGACGTCGTCAACAACGGCCCCATTCCGATGTGGGCGAAAGCAAAGATCAGCCTTGTGCTTTGATTTAGATGCACGTTAATGAACCCTTGGTTATCAAAATTGCCCCGGGGCATTACACTACGCGCCGTGCCTCGTAATCATAACTAGTGGGTGACAAGTAAAACCCCATCCGTTGTTAACATCGTCTCGTGCAATCAGCTGCGCATTATAAGCGTCCCAGCGCAGTCCACGTGCACAGTGATGTATTCCTATGCACAGCACTATTCAACTTGCGCAGGTTGGTTGATCCGCTTGGTAACGCTTGGATCCAGTCTCGCTTTTTCCTCCGTTACTCAAGACCAAACAATCCAATAAAGACAGCCCCTTGTAGACCGCTTCGTGTGAAATCGATTTTGAGAATCCGCGGGATCTACAGAAATTTGGTGTCGCTACGTAGTCTTCCCTATTGATAATGTTGTGAAAATAATGAAGAATTTTGAAAAATTAATAAATAATTGAGTGTCCAGCATTCATCATATAATCGAGATAAATGAGGACTCCAGGGGCTCCCGTTTTTCTTGCAATGCTTCTCTCAATCAGTGATATGACCCTTTCATTTATTCTTGTATACTTCCTCCAGTCACTTTTCCTCTTTTGTCTAGATGCCCGAGGGAATCAAGGAACCTGTGTTGGTGATATTAAGCCATGTTTTATTCCATTGTGTAGTCATCTGAATTTGAAATAGGTATTCCTGATTAATGTGTCTGTGACCATCGCCTTGCTCGATACGCTTTCTGCGCTGTCTGTGGCTGTTCTGCGACAGTGTAATTACAACAAATTTCTATGTCTAACGAATGACCGATTTTATCCTCATACATAGATAAATATCCCTGTGCGAATCATATTCCCTTCAAATATTACCTGTTTTGATTTAAAGAACAGCGTTGTGTTGATTTTATGAACCCAAAGAACTCTTCTTTGTCTACATATACTGGCAATGTCGGTCCACAGGCAAGCAGCCTCGCGCAGTGTTGCTTATTCATTTACACATACCAGAAAAATAATGATGCCCGTTCAGCGTCATTCGGGCGTTTGGTTATGGAAGATGGACTGTGGAGGTAACTTAGTAAATACATCCACCCGCTGGACCTGCGACCACCAGATCTCATCCCGTGTTCAACATGTCCCCTTTCTGCCGGCGCACTGATGCGTTCATTGCATACTGCTGAATACGTTCTTTATGCATTCGGCGTCATTGTGTAATGCTTGACACGCTCAAGTAATATCATTATGCTTGATGAATCCTGAATATTGACCTTTAGTCATTATTTTCGTATTTAGTCATGCGACGAGCGTCATGCGACGAGCTCGCGCTTGCCTCGAAAGCGTCGTCAGTGCGCGTCTGTTTAGCCAGGCCTACCGGTTGGAGTCGTCAGTGATGGCGGGCTGTTCTGGTGCGGTCCCCGCTATCGAAACCATAGTTTTCTTTATAATGTCACTGTAGATTGAGGAAGGCCTATGCGCAGTCGCTTGCTGTACTTGATGAGCAAGCTACATATCCCGATCGTACATGCCCTAGTGCGCAAGGAGCCGGAGTCTGCCAGTGATCTCCTGGACCCTACGTGCTGATCCTACGTTCGCTCCGTGTGTCTTGAACAACCATACGCCGCCTATCGTAGCATGCGGCGCCGCACGTCGGTACACACGCCGAACCATAGCGCGTGTACGATGTACGCTTGAGCGACCAACACGAGGAGGAAACAGAAAAACACGTCTCTTGGCACCCCACAGCGGCACGCGCCCGTTTTTCTCTGTGACGTCGACAATATCCGCCTACAAAAGTGAAACGTCACAGATGGACCCCTAACCGCGTCATACTAGTGGCGATGTCGCGAGGTTCTGCAAGCTCGGATGACATTCCTGCTTACTTTGAAACCATATTAAAATCACTTAGAGGCGACGTTCGCCGGTAATACTCGGTCAAGATTGCCTTCGTATGCAGGAAAACCAATTAACGCAAGCATCTCGCGTTTGAAATTTTGGTTTCATGGGCCCTTTAAGGTGAACGAAGAAGCAGGCAACCGCGAGAACAGTATGGCGCCTTCCTCCAGCGCGGGAGGCGCGAAAGGGGAATCCGGTGTGAAAAACACAGGTGCAAACAACGCGGCCGGGCTCAGTTTCCGGGAAGTAGTCTTGCGGGAGGGAGTGGGCAATGCAGCAGCTGTGACTCAGGCTTAAAGGGCCCCTAAACCACCAAGAGGTCGAAATTTAGTTGTGGCGTTGCTTTTGTGCCGGTGTCCGCAACAAACACGTAGCCGCAAGAATTTTTCAAAACGGTGCCGAAATAGCCGAGTTACACCCGTCTGATTATTAAAACGCGGCGCTTGCTTGTTTCGCTCTCTCCTGCGCCCGCCGGCCGCTTGCCAGTGCCACCTCCTCGCCGAGTGCTCCTCCGAACGTCACGTGACATACATCGCCGATGACGCACATCCGGTTGACGTGCCTCCGCTGGGCTCCCGCGTTCGCGCAAATGTTTCGTTGGTGCTGTGCCAACGCTCTCTGTTAGCGCTATCCGTCGTGTTCTGATAGTTGCTGCAGTTTCTAGTCGGCTGTACCTCACTTGCACTTGCGTAGCGTGGCGCATTTGCGAATTCACACGCGAACACCACAAGACGAGGAAAACAAACAGGCAGGGAGCGCGTGCATTTGCTAGCAGACTAACCGGAAGTCGACGTTCTCATTCGACCAATAAGCGGAGCTCGGACTCTTGACGTCACCAAAAACCACAATGTCGTCACGGCTAACTTTGGCGTGCCAGAACTGGCTGTAGAGGCGCACGGGATTGTTTTTCGAGTTTGTGGCGCGGCCGCGGCGCGTAGCGCTGCCGCGTTTGACATCGTTCATCGTTGACGGCATTTTCAACTTGATGCGCGTGCTAACTTGAAATGTTCAAAAAAAAGTCGGGGGTGGTTTAGGGGCCCTTTAACACCCAGAGAGTAGCTAGGTGCAGGTGAATTCAGCTGGAAACCCTCAGCAGGTTATCATAGCCGGTGATTCCAATTTAGTCTAATGCGCCGAGGGAATCAAAGAGAGGGTGAAAGGCGATGAACGAATATTGATAAGGACGTTTCCAGGACATAGGCTGGGGTCAGTCATGGGGCAAGCAAGAGAAAAGCTCACATCTGGGGCTCACGGACGCGACCTCGTGATGATTGCGGCAGGGATAAACGACGTTTTCAACAAAGAATCGTCAGGATTAGCGATGACCTTGGAAATAGGCATCGAAGACATGCGCGCCATCTCCCCCCAGGTGCAGATACTAGTGTGCACGGCACCGGAAATACCAGTGCGTGACGGCAACCTGCAAAAAGCAGTTGTCGATGCAAACAAAGAGATATGGCGTACGAGTCGAGAGAAGAGTTTCGACGTTGTGGAAATAAACAGGGAGGTGCATAGGTGGCGGGGTTTCCAAAGAGACAGAATTCACTTCGATAGGAGGCTTGGTCATGAGGTCGGTTGGCGGCTTGCAGGACGTGCACTAGCTTTTTTTTTTTCGGGGGGGGGGGGGGGGACGCGGGCCCTTCGCAGTCCGCGGTAGCAAGGAACAAAGGAAACAACCAGGGGGATTTCCGGGCAGGTAGCACTGAGAAAACCCAGAAAAGAGGTAAAAGGAACAAAAGAGAGAAGGCGCATGTAGCAATTAGTTATATAAACATGCAGGGTGAGAGAAAAAAGGCACAATGGTTAGAGATTGAGGAACAGTTAAACAAAGAAAAGATAGGCGTTTATGCGGTTAGAGAAACACACCTTCGAGACCTGGAAGGGCCACCACATATTGACAGTTATGTTTGGGAAGGGTGCAACATTATCAAATCACAAAGAAAAGGAGGGGGTGTTGGAATGCTTATTCACAGCGGAGCCAAATGGGAGAGAGTAAAACAAACGTGTTTAGAGCACCTCTGGGTTTCCGGCACGGTAGGCGGAAAGAAAACATGGCTAGGTGTAGCTTACATGAGGACGGGAAATAACTGTAGAGAAAAAAATCTGGAGATTAAGAATTGGCTAAACACCAATATTAAAGGCCCATGACAGCTATTTTTTTGTTGGAGACTTTTATGTTCTAATGAGTAGAACAGTGTCTTGTAATCACGGCATGGAGTGGCAAATTCTCCAGCGCGAAGTCTAATTAGTCACAGCATCGTTAATTTTGTTCATTTTTAATGAAGCTTCGAAACGCGCGCCCAAAACTGCAAGAAACTAGCGCCGCGGGGCTAGCGCGGCGGCTGTCGGAAGTGAGCGCATGCACTGATCACTTGAGCTTAAGATTCGGTGACGTTGCGGAGAGTGCGAGCGCCAGACCAGCTCGCCACACTCGCTTTGCATCATAGCGTGTGTATGGCCCCGCCACGGTGGTCTAGTGGTTATGGCACTCGGCTACAGATCCGAAGGTCGCGGGATCGAATCCCGGCCGCGGCGGCTGCATTTCGATGGAGGCGAAAAGTTTAGGCCCGTGTGCTGTGCGATGTCAGTGCACACCCCAGGTGGTCGAAATTTCCGGAGACCTCCACTACGGCGTCTCTCATAATCAGAGTTGGTTTTGGGACGTTAAACCCCACAAATCAAATCAATCATCATAGCGTGTGTACAACGTACGCTTGAGCGACCAACACGGAGAGGAAGCAGAAAAAATACGGCTTTTGGCGTGGCCTCCGCGATCGGCTGCGAGAGCCGATCTTGGAGGCTACGCTCGGAGGCCATAGCGCGGCGCGCCCGTGTCTCTCTGTGACGTCACGATATCAAGTTACAAAAGTGAAACGTCACAGATGGCCCACAAACTACGTCACACTAGTGGCGATGTCGCGAGGTGCTGCAAGCTCGGATGAGCATTCCCGCTTACTTTGAAACCATATTAAAATTACTTAGAGGCGACGTTCGCCGCTAATACTTGGTCAAGATTGCCTTCGTAAGCAGGAAAACCAATTAACGCAAGCATCACGCGTTTCAAATTTTGGTGTCATGGGACCTTTAAGAAATTTGGTCATGGGGCCGAAATCATGCTCCTAGAGGACCGAATGCCTACATCCACGACCTTGACGGATATACAGACACCATTGGGAGGTTATTGCTCGATCTCTGCGAGCAAAATACTTTTGTGATAGTTAACACTGGGCCCAAGTGTGATGGACAGATCACGTGGGAGGTCAGAAAATGACAACCGAACATTGATTATTGCCTTATGACAGAAGGAATCTATGAAAAACTGAGAGAAATGAGAATAGACGAGGACGGGATGAACAGCTTGGGTAGGGATCATAAACTCATAACATTACAACTGGGATAAAAAATGAAAATAATAAAGTAGAATCAAGGATTGGCAGCTCGCATTTAAATGACAAAGAAATAACAAATATACCCGCAAGAGTAGAGGAACAGTAGGCAAAATACCAGGCAAGGAATGGGGATATAGTGAGCTAGTACATGTAATGACGTAAGAAATAAGAAAAGAGAAGAAAACTATTTGCTGGAAAGGAAAGAGAAAGCCAAAAAGATGGTGGAACAAGGAAATCCTGGAAGCAATCGAAAAGCGACGTAAAGCATCAAGGGAGCCCAGACTGGCAGAAAGGGAGAAGCGGCCGCAAGTCGAAGTCACTGAAAGATGGGAAATATATTTAGAGAAAAAATCCATTGTACAGAAATTGGTCGAGGCAAAAATAATGGTGAAAGCGAACGCTGGGTGACAGAAATTTATGACAAAAAGAAGGCCGCGCCTAGGATATATTGGAACCACATAAAAGCGCTAGGTAAAAAGTCGGCCACATTGCAACAGCATATTGTTGATGAAAGAGGGAATCAATTGGAAGGGTACGAAGCGTTGGGTTACATCCAGAAGGTAACAGCCGGTTCATTTAAAAAGATCGTCCAAGAGATTCCCCCGGTGGGTAAAACCATGACGGAGAGCGAAAGTAATGAAGAGCTAGAACTTGAGAATTTCAACGGGAAAAAGGCCGAAGGAAAAATTCCAAAGCGCACTGCTATGGGTTTAGATGGGGTCCCCGTTAACCTCATTAACGAATTAGGACAGAACACTAAAGAAGCACTATTGAATGCCGTAGAAAAATGCTTACAGGAGCGGCAAATACCGGACAGTTGGCGAAAAAGCAGAATGAACTTAATCTATAAAGGCAAGGGGGAAAAGAATAACATTCGCTTGTACAGACCGCTAACCATTACATCGGTACTATACAGGATGGCTATGCAAGCAGCAAAATTAAAAATAGAAGATTGGCAGAACGTAACAATATTTTGGGAGAACTTCAGAATGGATTCCAAGTAGACAGGAGATTAGACGATAACCTATTTGTTCTTACTCAGTCTCTAGAAATATCTAAAATAGAAAGCAGGCCCTTGTATGTGGCTTTTGTAGACATCACTGCATGTGACAAGGATAATCAGGAAATATTGCGGTAAAATATTTGAGGGAATGGACTTAGGCGAAAATTGTGCACAGCTTTTGAGGGAGATATATCGACAAAATACAGTTTGCATAGATTGCGAAGGAATCAGTAGCATACAGAATGTTAATATTGGCAAGGGGCCGAGGCAGGGATGTCCTTTGTCGCCGCTGTTATTTGTTCTGTACGTGGTTAGAATGAAAAAAGCGCTAGGAGATAGCAACCTTGGTTTTAATCTGTCACTCGCACAGGGCGGCGTGATGATTGAGCAGGTGCTTCCAGGTTTATTTTATGCTGACGATATTGTCTTATTCGCGGACAGTCGAGATGATAAACAATGGCTCGTGAATATACGCGGAAAGGAAGGCGAGGCTCTAGGACTAGGATATAATGTAACAAAATGTGGATTGATGATATTCAATGGTCCCAACAATCCGGCGGTGTAAGTACAGGGCCAAGAAATGCCCAGAATAAGCGAATACAAGTACCTTGGGGTTTGGTTAAATGAGGGTGACAGATACATGCAGGTACACGAAAAAGCCTTGGCAGCAAAGGGAAAGAGGAACGCTGCAATAATGAAGCACAAAGCGTTGTGGGGATAGAATAGATACGAGGTGCTCATGGGTCTGTGGAAAGGGGTAATAGTACCGGGGCTTACATTTGGGAACTCAGTCGTGTCCATGAGGCCAGAGGTACAATCAGTAACGGACGTGAATCAAATAACTGTGGGACGCATCGCGTTGGGTGCTCACGGGAAAACGACAAACGAGGCTGTAAAGGGCGATATTGGATGTACGAGTTTTGAGGCAAGGAAAGCCCAGAGCAAAATAAGGTTTGACGAGAGGCTAAGGAATATGCAAGAGAGTAGATTGAAGGTGTTCCGCTATTTATATAGAAAGAGCATTGACACGCTGTGGAGAAAGAGAACTAGGAGGCTCACCAGTAAATGTACGGCTCTAAGAGAACTGACAACAAACAGCGTAAAGGAAAAAGTCAGAGAGGCGGAGAAGATTTACTAGATGGCAGCAATGGGAAAAAAACTGACTCTGAATAACTACCGAAAGGGCAAAAATGAAATAAAGAGGGAGGCAGTATATGATAATTCAAGAGGAAGCGCTTTACTATTTGAAGCGAGATCGGGCTACCTTAGAACGCGTAGTCCTAAAGCGAAATTCAGTAAAGAAGAAAAATGCACATGCTGTGAGGAAGATAGGGAAACGACGGAACATGTTCTGACTGAATGCGGAAATATCCACCCAGGTGTACGTTTGGGCACCACCCTACATGAAGCCTTGGATTTTAGGGAGAACAAAGGGAAGCTGAAGATACCCGCGATTGAAATAAGAGACGGCTAGAATACTGGTGGAAGAAAACTAGAGAGAACGGACAAAAATAATTATAGGGCAGAATAAGGACTTTCTGCCATAAGGGGCACAGAACTGGGCTATCAATTTACATTTTTGTTAGGGTATGATCGATTTAATTGAAGTAGATTGAAAAGGCATGAGGCCTACCTAAAGAGAGAGGGAAAAAGAGAAAAGTTCAATTTTTTACGAGCCTGGCGGCGCACATGTCACCGCCCCGTTACCAAGGGGACGCTCATACCATCCATCCATTCATCCGGTCTATTATTATGACTACCTGCGGCAACTACGAGCTCTCTGCACAAGTACGCATGTTGTCGCTTGCGTTCGAATATCCCAATTTCAATCAGACAGGGGAGGCCATATGATCGTGATCGACTAGCAGCAATGCGACACGTGGATGGCAATCGGACCTTATCTACACTGGTCCAACGAGTAGTGCCAAGCGTGCCAGGTTGCATCGTACTCCAATTGAGCGCCCGAAAGTGCAAGTAGCGCGCATGATTTGCCTAGTGTTACAAAGCTGCTGCAGGTGTGCTTGCGACGGTGTGGCGCCGCCAGGGGACATGAGTTTCTGTGCCGCACGTGCGCGTGTGCTTCGTGTTTGCGAACGTTCTTAGTTAGCACAAAAGGAAGGCCAGCCGGGAAGAACCTCCGGTTCCGAGCCGAAGAGTCGACCCCGTCCGGCACTTCTGGAAGTGATTCGTCCGGCGAGGGCCCACCTTATCAGCGTCGGACCACACCAACTGTTCACAGGTGTGATGTCTCCGCACGTGCACGTGTGATAACGGTGGTGCGGGCCGGGTGACGCGATCGTCTCCGGCGTCGTTTCCCGGACTTTCGGTAATTATGGCCATGGGCGGGTCAAGTACGGACACTTCCCATCCTCTCCCTCCTCCCTCGCCCAGGAGCCAATGCGGGAGAAATCCGCGCAACAAAAAGCGCGGGACCCAGAGAAGGACTCAGGGAGGAAAGAACTCGGAAGAGAACGCACTTGTAAACGTGTAAATAAACGTCTCTTAAGTTTTTCTCTATACCTCTGCCTCGGCTCTAGTCTCCCGAAGTCCAAGTGCCTGCGAGTCGTCTCCTGCCGCTCCGCAACACGCTACCCGCTGGTCGGCTCATTCAGCAGGCCAGTCGCAACACTAGGCACTACGCCCGGCGTACATATCCGCTCGGACACTTCGTATTTTTGTTAAGAAGTACAACACAAACGACTTTGCATGATGATGCTTTCTTTCGTAGTAACGCCATTTATATGAGCTTCTTTTCACGATCGACAAGCATGCGAGAAAACCGCGCCGTCATGAAGGTTCCGCTAGATAGGCGGACCGTGTTGCCAACGCTGTTTTCAAGCCAGTGGGAGCCCGTCGGTTCATATTTCGTAACAGGAATAACATGGTGTTTCAGCGAAGCTGTTTAGGCTATGCTCCAGGAGTTCGTCTCTAGGCAACAATTTTCCTTCTCCCTCGGCACTGGCCGCCTTGACTGACCCTCCCCCTTAGCCTCCTCGCACACGCGTCGTCATAGCAACGGTATCGCAGAGCGTGGGATTTTTCTCTCTCGCGCACCCGTCTGCATTGGTGGGTGAGAGCCGTGACATCCCTCCCACAAAACTCGCCGTTTTCTGCTTCCTGGACGCTCGCTGGCAAGGAGGAGAAAACATTTATTTAACAAAAAGAAATAAGTTTAGCTGGAAGGGGCAGTGCATTGTGTGGCGTCCCTATTCCGTGACCCCGGTGGCATAAGCTGCTAGATTAGCCCTCCGTGCCAAGCACTTTTGGGCCTTAAGGTCCGAGCGACTTCGTAGGGTCGCTTCCCACTCCTCTCGTGTAGGGTAACTGTTGGGCACGACAAATGAGTTGAGTTAGTAAGCCCAAATCGTGTGGTAGGTGCTGGCCACCTCTCCACAAAATTAGTACTTGCTAGTGAACGAAGCATCGAAAGGTTGGAAGATTTCAGGGCACGATAAAGTGCTCGTGGAAAAACGGAAGATGCATTCAATAGTCCTACCCAGCCCCTTTGAAGGAGTTAGGTATTGGCGATGCCTATACTTGTATTCAAAAATATTGGTCGCAATATTTTTGAATGTGAGAAGGTGGCCGTCTTCGGGTTTCAGATACTCAGGATCTAAGTGGGACGCCCGGTGGATGAGTGCTCAGCTTACCGTGTTCGCGACTTTGTCTCCATTAGGCCCTGGTGGCCCAGAGTCCAGATTAGACAACGGGAGGTAGGATCTCTGCTCCGATTGCCATAGGTCGACAATATTCTTTCCGCTTGCGGGATGACCCAACCAGCTTCCGAATTACGGCCAGCTCCACTCGAGTTCTTCATAATATGTTTAGATCAGGCATGTGAGGCAGCTTGACTTCCTCCGCTTGTGTTGAACCCGGGGCTTCTAAAATGAGCCCATCTACTTGTTTTCCCTTGTGGATGACCGCTGCCGTGTACCACCATCCACGGTATGTTCTTGCCTCAACTATGTAAAAGACGGCGTGTTTGCTGCCATACTAGCGTTGCAAGGCATCTACCATCGCTTGGCGACAAACACTATGGTCTCATTCATTTTTGTGAGCAGTATTTCAACTCAGATGGCACGTCTCAACAGTTCGCGCATCCCACCCGCTCCCGAAAATGAAAGTCCTGCTCCAAGTAAAGCCGGTCTATCAAGTGCTGCCTCGACTTCGTGTGAGTTAGGCGCTTTTTTGGTTGGTGAGGTGTGCCTCTTTGAGCTTCTGAAAGGTGTTCACCATTCCTAAAGTGAGAAGTCTCCCGTTAGACGTTGTGACAGGTAAGTCAAGGGCCCTCTTCATCACTTTCCGTATGACAACCTGAACTTTTTCTTCATCATGCTTCCGCAAATAAAGGTAGCGGTATGAATACACAATTTGGCTGATCACGATTGCATGGGCTAGCCGCAGAACTTTCATGATGCGCAATCCCCCTCTCTTGTTGGAGACACGTCCGACCATTCTATCCACTTGATCCCCAACCCTGCAGAGCTTTGCTAGAGTTGTGCCGACTCTTCGTTCATTGTGAATGAAGAGCCCGAGAACCCGAATTTCGTCGGCCTCCTGTATGGGGCCGCTAGCCAAAGAGACGCGTATTTTTGTAGTGTCCTTAGGCGATAGCCTAAGGTGCGCAAACTTTTATTTGTTCCACTACTTAATCCGCTGCTTGCGGGCATATCTTCATTGACCTATGCTTCCTTCAGTGGCCCGGATGGAGATATCGTCGGCGTACATTGCGTGCCGTACGCCTTCAGTCCCTCTTAGCTGGGTAGGGAGATGTACCATCGCAAGGTTAAAGAGCACAGGGGAAAGCTCAGTGATTTGAAGCGTCCCCTTATACCATATAGTGTACGGATGTGTGGGCCGATCCTGGAGGCAGTGCACCCAGGCAGTGTATATGTAGAGTTGTCGGGTGAGAAACGATTCTCACAAGTTTCTGTAATGCGCCCGGTCTGTCGGCGTCTAACGGCGTCGTCGTGGCCACGGTAAAGCAAGCTCATCAGCAGCGACTGACGTTTCCTGTGGGGAACACCGCAGCATCTTAGGACCTAGCTTTGTCGTCGACTCTCGCTGTCACGGTATATACAAAACCGTTGCTACAGTCGAAGCAAATGTGTGTATGTGCATACAGAACTCAAGACGATATACATATTATAACAAGAGGATTAAAATGCAACACCATTAAAGAGGAACCAAATCAATGCAGTTGTGTAAATATACACTTTATGTCACTCATTTCACATTCGCAGTGGGAACGCGCGGTTGACGTACGGTGATATCCCGGTACGATACCCGGTGCTTCGCCATTCGTCATGATTCACGTTAGTGAAGATGCGGTGATTTTTTTTTTCTTGTGTTGCCTCTTGCTTCTCCCAATGAAACGTCGCATCTGTGATATCGCATACTGCTTTGGTCGCAACCACCGCCTCATACGTTTTTGAGGACGGTTATTGAGCGCACTACTGACAAGAAATTATGCACGAGAGTGCAGTGAGCAATCGTAAAGTGTGCTTTGTTGTTCCACAGTTTCTTTAGATCGATTGGCCTTTATTACCAAATAGACACCCCCTACTACGCGCAGCCTTCGCTATATACTCTTTGGGCTCATCTAATAAGGGCACAATGCGTGAAAGTGACAGCACGTCCGAGAGTTTGTGAATAAGTAGAAACAACTTGAGCTTATTAGACTTTGACCATGCGGAAAAAACCGGGAAGCTTTGATATATCACACAGTTTGGATTAATTGGTTCTAGTATTTAGCCATTATACTAACTCTTGAAAGTGCCTGCTATCCCTGAGCACAAAACTACCTCATATGAATTAACCCGAATTAACAACCCTTTGATAATTAGCACCTATTTAACCGGACCAAAAAATATCGATAAAGGTGGTTGCGCCATGAGGCGTATATGCTGTAACACTGCCGAAAAGCGAAAGCTTGCCCGAGGCCAAGCCGACGGTAAATATATGGGGCCGAATTCGCAAAGCTTCTCTTTCTTAAGTGGTTTTCGTCATTCGCTGGCCGGATTCTCTAATGATATGTCCAACATCAGGATTGGCTGAAATTTCTTCTCATGTACATTTTTATCGCAAGTAGTTTTACGAATATGGGCCATGGTACCAGAGGCCGACGCAAGCATATGACAGCTGAGGTGACGGCTGTAACTTGCGATTGGTCATGAAAGCGGTACTTTCCACAACAGGTCATGTTGTGACGTTGCCAAAATGACGTCATTCACTTCTTTCATCGGGCGCGCCTGCCGTGTGCGTCACGTCTTCCCTCTCACACATACGAGAAATTTTTGTCGCACGGTAAATAACGCGTAAGAACCTTTTACGAGTTTTCGTAGCGCTTGCTCTTGCACTGCAGTTCCCGATAATGGCGATGTAAACATTATGTGTCGGTGCTGGTTCTCGTAAGCGCTTCTGCTTCATTTGCTTCAGCGTTCGACGAGATGTGTGGTAAATACCGTTGCTTTTTCTGGGCGTGAAAGACGTGGGAAAACGAGCGCTGCCACTATGCGCTGAACCGTGTTCAAGCCATTGCCCCCTGTGTATTTATGAATCCGAGATCGGTACCAGGGTAGCGTCAGGAAATCGCATTTACGAAGCCTTCGATGTTGGTTTCGGTGACGTGTGGCATATTACATTACAGTGTTTGTTACCTTCATTCAGTGATGCTGGCAACGTACTCTAAGAGAGCGTATTCAGCTTATACGCTTTGATTTTTTGTGAGCAGTCGTATAAAACCCTGGATTCGGATGAACTGAATGGGGATGCTGTGCAAACACTCAGAGGAGTTGTGAAGTGGCAACGGATTGCGACCAAGTGTCCCTCATGACACATAGACCTACTTAGTGTCTCTCGCTTTGCGTTTCGAGATGACAGCGGCAACTTCGAGTTCACATATGAATACACGGCAGGTGTAAGGAAACCGAGTGGATCATGCACTGTGGCACAAGTAGTGTCTACTCACTGCCCGCTGTTGTGCATCATAGCCGTCCACGAAGGCAGGCATTTTTGCTACTGCAGAAAAACACCGCTGCTGCGAACTTTTGAATTCTCTCGCCGACTTCCTGAGAAAATATCAGAGCTCGGAGGCGTTAAAGGTTGTTTAGGCATGTAGTACAGGAAACCTCGGTCTCGGTCGTCGGCGCGATTGCGAAATCAACTGGCCACTGCAACACTTCGTGCGTTGTTGGTGCACCCTCTTTCCCACAAGGGCGGGTGAAGCTTAACATACACTAAAATGCGACCACGAAAAAGTAAAAAAAAGGACGCCTGCATCTTCCCACGGGTGGAACTTGAGTAAATGCGTCGCAGAGTGGTGGGGGTATCGCGTGAATGTTGCGTATATGGATATTGCTTGGGAATGCTTAATTGTTATTTCGTCTTTATTATTCTTATTTATTGAATGAAGGAGAAGCGAAGGCAAGGAGTGTAATGTTAAGGTGTGTCTTTATTGCTTGGTGCCGTCGATGCGGGCGTCCCGAGTGAAGGATCCGCAGCCCGTCGTTGCCGTCTCGCAGCAGCTTCTCGTGCATGAAGTTCCGGGTCCGCAGCTCGCTTCAAACGCTTGCGTTCAGCGTCGTATGCTCGTCTCTTCGCAGCCTTGCCTTCTGCGTTGCTTGGTGTTGTTGACGCCGACGACGGTGAGGGTGGGGTAACGTTGCCTTCAACGAGTGGTGGGACGATGATGTTTGGTTGTGCCCCACTACTGGTTGAAGGTACTGTTGCTTCCATCGCATCTACTCGAGTCAAGCAAAGCGTTAAGTCAAGCGAAAGCCAAGTAAAGACGCCCTTGACTGAATTCCGAACGCGCGCCCCGCCGCCGACGCCGAAGCGCGACATCGCGCTACTAAGAAATGCTCCGCATTTAAAACAGTAACAATGAGAGGAAAGAGCGCCGAAGTGCCTAGCTGGATTTAAGCTCAAGCACTATATATATATATATATATATATATATATATATATATATATATATATATATATATATATATAAAACTTTGAAGTAAACTGCAATGTTAACAGATAAAAATTTTCTTTATTCCTAACGTTTCGGCTGGAGGACCAGCCTTCTTCGGAGCTTTAAGTCGAATGAGCATAACGGCCATCCGAATACAAGTGCAAAGGCAGAGTTACAAGTGAAAGGAGGAGGCAAACCAACAAACAAATATATAAATATATAAACACATAAGCTAACAACGACCAACGTGGGTGGCTCAAAGGGAAGGAGACAGACGACATGAGGAGAGGGCAGAAACTACCTATATAAGAAAGACCCCGGAGGTGCAACGGCTGGTTCTTTAATCGTTGCCACGTGTGAACTATCGAGTCACGTGAACGGGATAAGGGCTTGAGTGGCAAGGCAGGAATGAGAAACAAGCTGGGTGCAGGCTTTGTGCGAGGAATGCGAAGGAACGAAAAAAGGAAAAGGTGAAAAAGGAGAGAAAAAAGGAGTAAGTGGGCCACCCAGAATAATGAGCCTGCGGTAAGAGTCGAGAGAGCAAAACGCGGCGGCATGCTTGAACAGGGCGACGCGCTCCAGCTGCATTTAGTTTCTGGACTTCTTGAACTATAGATAAGGTCGGGCGCGACACAAACGAGGGAAAAAAAGAGAGAGAAAAGGGGGGGGGGGGCGGGGGTAAGAAATATTGGAGGAAGTACGTGTTAAACATAGTGGGAGTGATATTTTTCTTTATGTGCTGTCGAGACCAGTTTAGCTATAGCCCAATAATAAATATCGTTTTTTGACTGTTACGATTGGTTACGTAGGAAAGCGAGCCGCCCTGGGCTCTCGTTAATTCCATGCGAGAACGATCTGAATTTATTTATAAAGAAGGATTCGCGCTGTTCGCGCTCTCGTGTGTGCTGAAAGCCGGATTGTAGAAGCACAACACTGATTCGCTCAAAAGAGTGACCCGGCAAGTTTATGTGCTTGGAAAATGGCAAATTAGGGAGGCCGGTAACATGTGCCCGGTGATTGTTGAAACGCAGGCGGAACGCGGTTTCTGTTTGGCCAATATATTCCTTTTTGCAAACTTCACATCGGATTTTGTATATGACGATGCTGGAATCACAATTAAGATCATCCTTAATATCATAAATAAAGTCAGAATGAGAGGCTTCGGCCGTACTTGTGGTCACCATGTGTGGGCACACTTTGCATCGAGGTTTGCTGCATGGTCTGCGCCCTTTGTGGCGCTCAGACCTCTGTGTTTTTGCCCTAACGAGTAGGTCTCTTAGGTTTTTATTTCTGCGGTAAACCACCTTAGGTGTCGTTTGAAAGACAGAGGAGAGTCGACTGCTCTGCTTAAGTATATTAAAGTGGCGGCTTAAGATAGAGTTTACACGAGGGGCAGCAGCGGAGTAGGTGAGAACTAAATTTGGACATAACGTTTCGTCTCTGTTGCTCTGCCCTGCCTGCATTGTGACTTCCCTGTCCAAGGACCGAGCACGCTGTATTGCATTATCGAGAATTTTTTCGGGATACTTTTGGCGCAGGAGAGCTGATTTCAATTCTTGCGAATGGAGATCAAATTGGGAAATTTCCGAACAAATCCGCCTGTATCTATGGGCTTGGGAGTAGGGCACACTTGTTTTACAGTGATGAGGGTGGCTACTGCTGAAATGGAAATATTGCTGGCGGTCACTTGGTTTCTTGTGTAGAGAGGTGGAAATACTGGTGCCATTGATTCTTACGGTGACGTCTAGGAAGGGTACACTGTTTTGTGAGCGCGTGTGTGTGAACGCAATCGAAGGGTGCACTGAGTTGAAATCAGAGATGAATTTTGCAAGGTTGTCTTCACCATCGGCCCAAACAAAAAATATGTCGTCTAGAAAGCGGCGGTAGAATATTGGCTTGAGGGGAGATTTTTCAAGAAATGGTATTTCTAGTGATGCCTTAAAAATATTTGCATAGTTAGGAGCCATTTTGGTGCCCATGGCAGTTCCGTTAACCTGTAGGTAATGTCTTACGTCGAATTCAAAGTGGTTGTATTTAAGTACAAGGTTTAGAAGCACCTCCAGGGCGTCTCCATCAAACTCAATTGGCGGTGGTACCAGGGGGTACCACTAGATTTGAGACCTCTCGAAGAAAGTGGCTGGTATCTTTAATGTATGACGGAAATGATTCTGGGATATGCCTGATTAGTGAGTCAATGAAACTGGAGATCTTTTCAGTAGCAGTTTCGTTACTGGAAACTATAGGGCGGCCGGGATTATTGGCTTTGTGAATCTTGGGTAGCAAATAAAAGCGGCCCGCGCAGGAGTTGCTAGGAGATATCATTTTTGATACAGCATTTGTTATTTGCCCACTTTTCCGTAATGAGGTTAGCACAGTCGTAATCTCTTTTTCATAATCCCGTGTGGGCTCGCAGGGACACCAGGGCCCAAAGGGCCCTGGTGTCCTCGAACGAGGACAAGACTAAAAAAGGTTTTGCTTGCGCCACTAACAAGAAAAAAGAAACTGAAACCCAGCTTGTATAACTCGCAAAACGCCACCGGAGGAATTGACATCAATTTTCACGTGATCGCGTTCGTCAGAGCAGCAGCGAGGAGCAACAAAGGTAGAAGACGACGAAGTGGACGTTGGGCGAGGTAAGTGCCCTTTTTGATATTTTTTTACTCACGATGATTGATTTATTTGTGGGGTTTAACGTCCCAAAACCAGTTCTGATTATGAGAGACGCCGTAGTGGAGGGCTCCGGAAATTTCGACCACCTGGGGTTCTTTAGCGTGCACTGACATCGCACAGCACACGGGCCTCAACATTTCGCCTCCATCGAAATGCAGCCGCCGCGGCCGGGATTTGATCCCGCGACCCTCGGATCAGCAGCCGAGTACCTTAGCCACTAGACCACCGTGGCGGGGCTTTTTACTCACGAGCCGCTGTTACTATTGCGGTGAGAATTTAGCAGTATATTTTTAACTCCATATAGAAGATATAACCACTAAAGGCATTCTCGGGGAATGCGCATTTCAGTGACTGCGTGCATCAAAGCGTCTGTCCTCATTTGAGTACATGAGGGCTCGGTGGTTGCTGCATTTCGCGAGTGACGGTTTGGCGTCTCGAGGCAGTACCGCTGTTTTTGCTTATTTTTCAGGTGCCGGAATGAAACCTGAATTATTCTACTCTGCGACGAGAGCCCGTAGGCCCCGATTGGTGGCGCTCAATGACGCGGATGAAATGTTCGTCCAATTGGACAATGGCAACCTATCGGACGTCGGGGATACTGAAGATTAGGAAGACAATGACTTCATTTTTGAAGAGGCTGGCAGTGATGACTGCACCCTTGAAACTCGACAAACGTCAGATGAGTTAGACGAGATACAAGCGTGCAAAGAAACATCGTGCTTGAAAGTTGCAAGGGCAAGCCAAGAATCAAGTGTGAAAAGTTCAATGTCCACCTCTGCCTCACTAATCCAAGAAACTGCTGCAAGGAATCTTATGTCCGTCACTGAAGGTCACAAATCTTGCTAGAAACTATTTTGTTGCATCAAATTGCGTGCATAAGATGGAAAATAAACCGTTACACAAACATTCGCTTTTGCCTCTACTGCAACCATTAGGCCCTGATGTCCTCATTTGAGGACATGGTTCCAAATTTTACATGAAGCTAACCTAGCATATTTTTTAAATACATACCAGCTTTATATGGTGTAAAGAAGCAGAATATCACAACTAAAAAAATTAATGTGTGATAAAAAAATTCCAGCGCCGAAAGGGTTAAAAATTTGTGTCAGCCAACTGCCGAAGCCCTTCATTGATGTAATCGGTCCTATCGAGGACAACCACAGCACCACCTTTGTCGGCCGGTTTGACAATGATATTTGGGTTATCATTTAGGCTGCGCAAAGCATGTCGTTATTCTTGGGATCGATTGCTGCGAATAGGTCGGCGTTTTTCGTATTGCAAACTGCAATGAGACAGTTTACATGGAAATTTCCCCACCAAGCCCCAACGTCGGCCATTATCGGTGATTCCCAGTCCAAGTACCTTTGTACTCATTTCGACCCTCATCTAAGGAACACACCAGCTTTTGTGTCACAGTCCGGACTGTCTGTCCAAGAAGTGTCATCCCTTCTGGACTTTATTCCCCGCACGGTGACCACCCTCGTGATACACGTGGGCACCAACGACATTGCAGCATTGCCGGCCGGTGTTGTGTTCCAGAGGTACAAGGACATGTTGAGAAAAATTACTGAGCTTCGCCCTGAAATAAAGAAGATTCTAGCCACCTTGATACTGCCCCGTGCACCAGATCGTCGCCGCGCATGCCGGAACCGTCGGTTCGTCATGCGCTTCAACAAGGAAGCCGGCCGTTTCAACAACCTGCTTCGAAGACACTGTTTTCGGAAGGGAAAACTATTTTTCCTCGACCACGGCCTGGAGTAGTTACCGCCTGGCCGTGTTCTGGCAGCCGACGGCATCCACCCGAGTTTTGAGGGGGTTGCACTCATCGCAAGCCACCTCAGATCAGTGCTGCTACGAACTGCCGCGAAATCGGTGTCAGGTTGGCTGGACCATGCTCCTCGGAGTTCTTCGAGTACACCGACGGAAGACCTCCCGTATCATGAGGAATTCCCAACTATACACGAAGCAAACGAAAGCCGTCATCGACAGTCCGGACGACAGCTGCCGACGAGGACTGAGAGGGGCCAGCGGTGGAACAGCCCCAGCACCACCCCACGAGACTACGTGCAGGCTGCCGGCGGCGCTGCTTCCAGGAGCGACGACTGACTTGTCCGAACAGGAGCGACGCGCTCCAGCTCACATTGGTCTCGAGATTTTATGGCCTTGCGTAAAGTAGTAGATAAGCGTGTTCGTTTTGCAATGCATGCTTCAAATCTTGAAACCTATATAACGTCGGGTTCGACACCTAGGGGTCTTAGGGTGTACCTAGAGCCTGCAATGGGCACCTTTAGCAAACATGAAAAGCAACAGTGGAGCAGTATATTAAACGATGCATCTCTAGAGCTCACGCGGGTGGTAATACAGCACTGCACACGTAGGGCCACGGAACTTAGGGAGGAAGAACGGGCGCGACTGAACCAGTCAAGTTTGAGTCGAGTAGAAACCGCAGAACTCGCTAAATACGAAGAGGGAAAGTGATTCACCATTCAGGGCAAGAAGGAAAAGAAATGCCAGCGCGACGGCGTACTGCCGACTTCGGGCAATCACGCCAACCCTCCTCTTAACAAACTCATCAATCAAACTGAAACTTCGCGAAAATCACCTAAGAACATCCCCGAAGTCACTAATGTTGTTAATCTGTCCGAAGAACCGCTGACCACTTCTCAAATACAACTTTTATTAAAGGGCCTCACCTTCTGTCCCACATCAGGCAAGATCGACGAATTTCAGCTTTATCAGGATTTGGACAATTTCGCCAGAACGTTGCGTCTAAAGGAATATTTTTTGATCAAAATACCACACAGGGAAACCGACCACCTGGGCTTTCCGATAAAACATGGACTCCATGCGAGCAACGTGACAAATATCTGGATATGTATATTTCAGCTGTGCAAAGGGATATAATCAAAGAATACGAAAAACGCCGACCTATTCGCAGCAATCTATCCAAAGAAGAACGACATGCTTTGCGCAGCCTAAATGATAACCCAAATATCATTGTCAAACCGGCCGACAAAGGTGGTGCTGTGGTTGTCGTCGACAGGACCGATTACATCAATGAAGGGCTTCGGCAGTTGGCTGACACAAATCGCGTAGCTCCTACATGCACTTCTCTATTCAAAATTTGATCGTTGGGGATGGGTGGTGTTGAGGACGGGCTCCAAACTACTCATTTGGTGTAACCACCAATTACTGAAAATTAAAAGGTTAATTATCGTAATTTCCCTAATTATGCGCACAAGTGAGGAAATTCTACTGTATCTAGAGGCCGCCAATCCGTACACTTGAATGATACACAAGACATTCCCGCGATTTATGTTTTTCGAATTAAAAGATTTGTTGCAACTGAAAAAACACCCTGTATATATATATATATATATATATATATATATATATATATATATATATATATATATATATGAGACGTAGCACTTCAGTAACGGTTTCATTTATTTGTCGATGTTTCGGTCAGAGCCTGACCTTGAGAAAGGTCAGGCTCTGACCGAAACTTCGAAAAATAAATGAAACATTACTGAAGTGCTACGTCTCATATTTATATTCATGCGGCAGCCGAAGTTATCTACTTCGCCAAACTATATATATATATATATATATATATATATATATATATATATATAAAGAGAAACTTCAGTGGATCCGGCACGTACAAGAAAAGAAGTGGGTACACGCACGAAAAAGCAATACTTTTATGCTTTTTATTGCTTTTTAAGCAAAATTATTGCTTTTTCGTGCGTGTACCCGCTTCTTTTCTTATATATATATAGTTTTTCTGTAATTCTTAACTATGTACACAGGCACTACAATGTAAAAAAAATTACTCCCTGGTGGGAGTAAATGGCGTATCCTCTAGCGACCCCTCCATTGGAAGTTAATTAAACTCCTTAGAGTCAGAGTAAAGTTTTACTCCGCATCGGTCGGAGTTCCTGCGCGGTGACTTGGGAGTATGTATTTTTATTTTTTACTCCGTGCCTGACGGAGTTCCTGCGTGGTTCGACGGGAGTATATTTTTGTTTGCATACTCCGTGTACGGCGGAGTTTTCAAGAGTCACATTGGGAGTATATATATAAATTTTTGTACTCCGTGCCGGAGAGATTTTTTTCTTCGTACGCCGGGACTATATTTTGCATGTTTCCTCTGCTGTAGCCACCTTTTACTGCGTCCTGACCGTATATTGTGTAAGATACGTAAGGGAACAGTCATGACAGCACTTCCCTTCTGCGTTCCAGTGGTTTCTTCAAAGAGCACAAGAAGGTATTCAAAAGGGTAATTGAGTTGTTATTTCGTTTATTCACAACAAACACCAGTTCGCGGTTGCAGGTCAAGCAAATTTTCAAAAAATAGAGAGAGTAAACAAGGACACAAAAAGCGACCGATACACAGAACACAAGAAGGCATATCGCGGGAAACGTGAAAACAAGAGCCATTAGGTTTTACGTGCAGTGGGCAAAAGAAAGCAGAATACTGGACACAGATGAGCTGCAAGAGACGCAGTAATAGTCAAGCACAGGACAACACACGTTCTGCAAAATGCTAAATGCGAACGGAGGCTTCCAGAACAGCATCAATTAGTGTGAATAATTTCATTACTATCCCAACTTCGAAGTACACTAGAATCGGTGCTTCCTTACAAGAAATCCCACATTTGACATATTGCAAAGCCAGGGCGCACAGTTGACTGAGACACAGTGACAGAAGGAAATGTCGAAAATGGGCATTTTTCCATTCTATTATAGCCGTTGCAAACAACTACTGGAAAAAAATTTAAAACATTGAAAAGATTTCAAGCACTGAGCAAAATTTGCACGCTCATCAGTGTAAAAAGATCATTGCTCTAGAGCAGACGTGAAACTTGTGCGAAAAAAGCAGAGAAAGGTACCTGTACATCGACAATATGGGTGTGCGAATATTGGAATATTTAGAATATTCTTTAGAATATTTAGAATCTAGATGACATTGCATTTTATGCTGATAGCTTAATAATGCACTTTCTCTAAGTAACCTTTTGTACTAAGTAAGTAATTATTACGGAAGAGGCATTTTTCTTTTGATATGCGATATTTATTCCATATATAAAATTTGATATTTTTACTCTTTTCGTATGCGGAAAATTTGGTCTTCGCACACCCCTAATAAAAAATCTTTCAACATTTCACACATAATGCGGACGTTTCGTGTCCCATCTGCATAAACAAGAAAGCAAAGCAATAATTAAAATTTGGGAAGAATAATGGTCTACGTATAGCTATAAAGGGTGTTTCAGAAAATGTATCCAAAAACGTTTTGAACACAGATAACCATCTGCAAAATCTTTGCGGCTTTCCTTCATGGCGGCACGCACCGTGTAAAGGGTGTCAAAATGTTAACGGTAATTGCCAATATTAGAATGATTAAAGCCCAGACAGTAGCAGCCAGGCACTCAAACCTAATGGAAAGATACATGTTACTTATACGGGAATCCGATATCGGTTGTGGTATTTGTAAAAGGCCGCCTTTTTAGAACTGCAGCAGCGAGATGAAATCCGACTTATTTCTCTCAGGAAACCGAAACTGAATGGTGAAAAAGCACTGTTGCCGGTACTTTACGTGGTCCTCTGTGCGACAGAGTTGCTGCCATTACGTTGCCGCGCAACAGTGAACAAGTGCCGTTTTAAAGCGGCTATTCTGGCAAGCGTGATCAGGCGTAGGAAAGAAACAAATAAATATTGCCGCTTGATAACACTTGCCTATCCTCGCTCGCCGGCAATGGGAGGAAAACTAGTATACGTCACATTGGGCACATCCAAGAGGTGGATAGCAAAATGACGTTTTCGTCTGCATCCGACTTCCGGATGCTGCGCGGTACATGCTTCTGTGAAGTTATTGGGGTTGGCTGCGCGGCGTTGGGGTGTGCGAATTCTTCCGTCAAAGGAAAAAAAGAAGTTTAAATTTCCTCGGAATGAAGCGCGCAAGCGTAAATGGGCCGTTGTCCTCAAACAAGCGACCGTGAAAGGCGAGCTCTGTGTTCCGAATGTAGGACCAAGAATATGTGAAGACCATTTCGTCACAGACAAGTGTTCTGGCAAATAACTTGATTCATTTAATTTCTAGTCTCAATAAATTTTATTAACGATCTCAAGAAATTAATGAACTCAAGAAAAACCAGCACAATATACAGGACCGTAGATCAGGCAGAGTAATATTAGCGATCGAAATGGCAGTTTGGTAACGTTATTAGCATATAAAAAGAAGCAAAGATAGTTAACAGTTGCGCGAATAATTCTTCTCACTAACAGCACAAGTACACGTGCTTTGGTCGAACACTATACATTCCAGGACACCTTGTGTCCAAAATATTACTGAGCCTTGTAACGGCCCTTGAAACGAAATATGCTCAATGTACAACTGTTGCGCAACTGCTGCGATCGCGGAACATCTATAGCACTCGATATATATCCTTCGACAAATGTCAACCACGACTGTCAGCGAACGCAAGTTACAAAACCGACTGCCCGTTCACGTTGACATTTGCCGGTCACATAACCACGCTAAGCGTTCGGCGTTGTCGGGATCACGATCGTTGCAACAAGTCATCCACTTCTTTCATTGACTTCCAATGTATTCGAGGCTACATATGTAACTTAACCTATTTAATCGTAAACGTTCTATGACTACTCGACGTGACTCCTCATGGGCATGACAACCACGCCACACAAAAACATAGCCCGGGAGTGTTACGACGGATTGACAGTTAACACATATACCTTTCGGAACTGTCCAGCGATGCTTGCGTTGCGACTTGTCACCGAAACTGCTTCTTTAATCAAACGTCAAGCGCACACGTGAACGGGGAATCGTGACTCCCAACCGCGAAACGACGGCGGCATATGACGGCTGCGCGAAGCGGCGTGCCAGAAGTTGTGGCAGACTGCGGAGTAACCCACAATTCCTTGCGACAACTGAGATTTTGCTATCCACCTATTGTAGCGGCAACTGCGCTGTTACATCATTCAGTTTTTGTTTCCTGAGTAAAATTAGTCAGATTTTTAGTCAGATAAATTAGCAGCGTCGCGATTTAGCACTTATGCTGGGCGCGAACTCCCAGTATATGTAGACTCCATTTTCAGTTAGGCTTGAACGCGTGGCTTTTCAGGTTATAAAGTTAGTCAGTCCTATTATACTATTCGATTTCACTCCTATACCATATTACAGTGCGCGCTGCCGTGAACGAAGCAATTCCGCAAGAGCTACGCATATATCCGGTGTTCTGTGTATATAAGATCTCCGCACAAATTTTCTCAAGATGTCTTATATAATCACAGAGATACGATGAATACAGGGTAAAGGTAACTCGACTCGCAGCTGATAGCACAATGTATGTTTGCGTTGCGTTCTATAACTGCTTATTCGTATGTACAGAAATCACAAGATAGAATTATGCTGACATTTATATATGTTTACTGGCAAATTCACTTGCCTTCGTGTGTAAGTGTATTTGCCCAAAACGACGACCTCTTTGTTGACTCTCTAATCGTCTTTGTATACGTCGATCGGGCGGTAAATTTTCTGGGCACATAGTGGAAATAGTTCCAGGGCAGTCATTAAGACTGGGTTAAACAACTTTGTCAAAAAGCAAAAGCATATATATGGTAAAAATATCACATACGGACTGCCTCAATGATATAGAAGGTTGACTAGAACATGCAAGAAGGAACACCAGCACCATCGGCGCACTAAAGTATTGGCGCTTAATTCCTCCAGCGAGCCGAAGAAAATGATTTTCAGAAAAATAGCCTCGCTGATCGCATTAATCGTCCCACAACACAAGTACAATGTAAGCATATACATGGTGTTCCAGTGAAAACTTGCAAAATTTCTTAAAGATAGGCTGTTCGAGAAAAAAAAAGGAAAACCTCCTCATAAACTGTTCACTGAGGTAAACGTCATGAAGTCTCAAAAAGCACTTATTAATTGGGTAACAAAGTAATATTTACTAATTACAACATTAATTAACCTTTTTGATTAATGCAAAGGACAAGTTTTCTCCACGGTGATGACGATGCCATATGACCCTTTAAAACAAAGAAAAACGAATTGTACAAAGCTCTGTAGCGCTGGACTTCTTGCGGCGTGAAAGCGCACACGAGGAACGCCAGAAGTCATCTACGAATGCAACCACTGCTGCTGACGTGTAGCAAAGATTGCGCCGGCCAAGTCGAAATGTACGATGTCTTCGATGCTCTGCACATGCAAAAGTCTCCGTTATCTTTTGCTTATACGCTCACTGCAAGAGGTTATCATCACAGACTACGTGGCCACGACTTTCGAAAGCCCATGCATATCGGATTGACTGGCGCATGCACTGGAACACGTCACCAGCGGATTCTGTGTTCACACGCGGCTCCTGGAGCTCCTTTTGCAGCGAGTTCCGTGAGGCAAAAAACGCTAGATCGCTGCGTCTCGGCGAATAATCTTTTATTTGTTTTAGACTAAAAGCAGATAAGCATCGTCGTCTTCCGGCTGCGAATTGCTCAATAGCAGGAACCTGAAAAGGCTGCTGATTAGAAATGGATTCTACGATCTTAGTTATTTACCGTGCAAACGGCAAGTATCTTACGACTACTCGCGTGCGCCCAACCTTAGAGGTCGTTCCTTAAGAAAATAACCTTTTTTCTTTTTTTCTTAGACAGCCTATTATTGGAAACTTAAAATCATTCTCTAAAACACCCGGTATATAGAGCACCAAGGCTTCATATCGTGCGTTACTGCATGCGCGGAAAATTCAATACGTTGCCAGACAACGATAAGCTTTCGCTGATAGAAACAATACTGACACAAATAATCTGCTCCCTCTTAATCGTGACGCGAGGCCACTTCACGTTTGTTTTTCTAAAGATAACTGCTTTATTGAATACATTCATATCTGCAATCTTGGCTATGTATCGCGGGAAAGCCATCTTGCGGCATTTTAACGGACATGTTGCAACGCTCTCGAATAGCCGCTCATTTGTGCACCGTCCTGTTTTCCAGATGTAACGTGCGCAGGACAACGGGATCCGAGTTATGACACCGGAATTACACTCAGATTTTTTTCCCTTCTGATTCTTTTGACAACCACGCTTTGCCTTCTTTGTGGGATCAGTGCTTCTTCTTCCTTTTTTTCACAGATCCCCCTGTTTGCTATAGTGCTGTTAATATAATCTGCACCTTTTCTCAAGCGGCTAATTCCTTCGCATTAAGGGAAACGTGGTAGCTGTTGGGAATAACACACCACTACAATACGTTTCTTAGAAGTATACATAGGATTGGCGTTAGAGTTGGATACACCATACACCGGCTTTAAAAAACCATGAAGCTTGCTGACCGAAACAAGCTTGCAATAAGTGTGACTGGACTTAAAGGCGCTCTATTAATAAACACCTGTCTTAGCAAGATCACGTTTTTTCACTTTGGAAGGACTGAAACGAAAGGCGATAAGTGCGTCGTTAGCCCTGGCTGAACAACACCAACACTTGAGGTGATCAGTCATCGCACACAGAATGTTCAGGAGCTTAATAGTTTCATATGTAGGTATTTCGACAATCAGAACGAAAGGGGAGATTCGCCTATGATCAGTGCAAATTCATCACACACATACGGAAACGCTGGCTACTACAAATGTTCCTGGCGCATCCAAAGCCACTCTTGTACTTCAGCCTGTGAGATGCATAATAAAAATGAAGCTGTCATTCTATACATCCACTAGGTTTCACATGGTCTAAATAAAGCATCCGCTTGAGACAACGTACGGACTATTTCTCTCAGCAGTGTTCGTAATAATAATAATAATAATAATAATATTAATAATAATGTGACCCCATGAAAGTAGCGCAAGAAAAATTATTAGGGCAAATCTATGTCGTCTGTCAAATTCCGTTCTCCTGCGACATATGTTACATCAGGCAAGCAGGTCAGTGCATAAATGAATGGGTGCGGGAGTACTGCAACCACGCTAGTAAAATGCGAGTAGAAGTTTTCCTGTGCTACTTTGCCCTGGTGGTGGATATGAACCCCCACGCCCGTTATCGCTGGAAGAAAAAAAATGCGAAGTCACTAGCCTTGCAAACTAAAGTGAGAATTTCGTTAAAATTAGTGATGATTGCACAAGTGAAAATAAGCTTTGACAAATCTTCTCCTTTCGGTACATGCTTTAACGCATCGTTATCATCTGAAGTGCCTTGAGCGTTCAGTACCGTCCTCTCATTTGCCTCCTTCCAGCTGAAGCATTCTTCCAGTTTTCTTTTCACTTATTTAAATACGAAAACCTGGGAAGGAAGGAAATATTGCAGCCAGCTGTCCTAACATTGTGATGTTGATATTGAAAAAAAACAACAACAAAAAAGCGAGAATAAACGAGGGAGAAACAGACAACGGAAATAATTAAGGCCGCCATGTACAAATATCATCTCTCGCTTATAACGGATAGTGCCTCTAAGGGCTGGATACTACAGATTGCCAAGGATGCATTCCGTACAAATACTTCTCTGCCGCCGCGTTCACCTGGCAGTGGTGGGGGTCTGACGAGAGCGAGCATATGCACCCGCACGAAGGGGAGAGCTGATAACAATTAAGTGCCTTTCAAAAGGCAACAAAAAAGAAACATATGCGGCGCACTCTCTTGTACACGCTCGTATACCGTCGGCTCGGGGGGCAGCTGCGGGAAAGCCACCGTCCGCCATGCATCCCTGGAGCGTTGAAAATTGTAGAGGGCACTGGCGAAGCTGCAGAAGCTGGCGCCAAGGCCTGCAGATCGGAACAGTGCAGAAACGGTGTCGACACAAAAGGCGCTTGCTGACTCGCTTGTGGAATGTCCCTCTTATGCGAACGAAATCGAAAATCCCCGCCCGCATCTTCCCACGGGGGGAACTCGAGTAAACGCGTCGCAGAGTGGTGGGGGTATCGCGTGAATGTTGCGTAACTGGGTATGGTTTGGGAATGCTTAATTGTTATTTCATCTTTATTATTCTTATTTATTGAATGAAGGCGCTTGCGTCCACGAGCAGCGTCCGGAGCCGCGTCTCGTTGACGACGTTTGCACGCCGCTTCTCGCTCACGTACCTGGGGTCTTAAAGCTCGCTGCTCACGTTTCGCCGCTGCTTCTCGTGCGTTCGAGGGAGAGGAGTAAGGGGGAGAGGTCTGCAAAGACGCCCTTAACTAAATTCCGAACGCGCGCTCCGCCGCTTATATACAAACCGCCCGCGTTCGAGGGAGAGGATCATGGGGGAGAGGTTCGCACCCCCACTGCGCATGCTCTGCTTGCTGAACGCCCGCTGGGCCGGCACGAGGCGAGCCGAGCTTGCGCAGTGGGGGTGTGGACGGCGCCGCCGCCGACGCCGAAGCGCGACATCGTGCGACTAAGAAATGCTCCGCATTTAAAAAGTGTTCTTAGGCTTTTTGCCAATTCACGACCAAAGTGGCCGGGCACCCTCCGACACCATCATAAGGTTCCTTATAGACATGGGAATTAACATGCAGTATCTCCGTGGTCAAGGCTACGATGGTGTAAGCTGGATGGCCGGTAAAACGAATGGTGTTCAAGCTGCTGTACGTGAGAAATGTCCAGCCGCACTCTACACTCACTGCGCCAGTCACTTCTTTAATCTAGTTCTGTGTGCGGCATGCTCCATCACAGACATCCGAAGGCGACGTCAGTCTTTTTCCGTAAATCTTCTAGCCGCTCACACGTTTTGCGAAAAATGATAAGTTTGAGCAGTCCTGAGTCTACTAGGCAGCGCCTTTTGGGACTATGCGAAACGCGCTGGGTCGAGAAGCACAATGCAACGCTTTCATTTGTGAGCATCTTTGAGCCGTTGATCGCAGCACAAGAGGAGTCTAACGGAAATGGCGAAAGTCAAGTGCAGGCAAATATTCTATGTTGGCACTCTTGTCACCAGCGTTCCTTGTAAGCCTGCATGTGGCGGAGCACTTGTCAGCACTGACTTTGCCACCGTCAAAGAAGCTGCAGACGAGGAGTATCGCCGACGACGAGTTAGGCATGCCTAGTCCTGAAATAGCCACACCATCCCGTTCCGGCCAAAGTGCCCTCAACGAGCCAGTGCTCTATCAGCTCGCACTATCTTTAGAGCCGTACTCTGTCTCTAGAGTACGGCTTGGATATAAAATACCAGAAACACAACAGAGCAGAAATAGGCACACGCAGGAAAGGAACTAATCATTATCCTCTTCTTCAACAGGGACTCAGTCTTGTGGTCCTTGCGTCATTGCGACCTTCAAGTATTACTGATACATAGTGCCTTACGTTACAAAATAAATATCGATGTTTTGATTTCAGTCTTGTGTGTGCGTGGCAGGGAGTGCTACAGATCGTTCGCAGCAGCGGCGCGCTCGCGAGACCGTGTTTCTTCAAGTGACCGAGCGGGCATCACGCGGTCACAGCGGTGAACCGTCGACTTACTGTGCGCTGCCTATTGTGACCGAGTCTCCGAAGCCATCCCACTACTTATGTGTGTCGTAACACATCGCGGTTGTGGCAAACGCAAACGTCGATATATTTATACGTGAAAAGAGAATTCGAAT